>VDFB02269758.1:0-13686 GCA_007258455.2 Sequoia sempervirens | reverse complement strand
GATGTTTAGTCTGATTGCACAAAGTTCTTAAGATATATTTCCTTTCTGGAGATTCCAATCTCTAAACATTCCAACTAATGTAGTTCAACATCATTTATTATGTGAGTTTAGGTTCCCTCTCCCAATCTTATACAATCTATCAAAGCACTTAAGAATATTATCTCCTTTGCCCTTTTTGCTAGGTTTTTGAGAACCGTTTGATCTAAGTTCATAGTTTTCCTTTTTGTTTTCTTCTTTAAAACCCTATGTGTAATCTTTCCTTAAATAATTTTATGAGTCTTGAAATAAGGGGTTAAAATAGTTAATGGCAACTTGTTCATTTTTTTAGATCACATTCGAATGGAATCCCTTTAGAAAGTATTTGTTAGGTCTGAGGGTATGTTCTTGTTATTATGTCTTTCTTTAATTTGCTCCTTCAAATTGTCCAAGACAATTTATTGGGCATTCTTCTTATGGGGAATGTCTATAGATGTTTCAACCACTACTATTTTGGTTTCCCATTAGCCTCCGACCTATCGTTCATTATGACTTTCATATTCTGATTAGATATCTCATTATCCTTGGAGCAAGTGCCCACAACCACTTCTTCATCACTTGGTTTTGAGACCTCCATGGGTGATTTCACCAAATTGTTATATGTCTTTCCCACAGCTAGGACTACATTTCTAGAGTGGCTTTGGGTCGCTTCCTTAGAGGATTTTTGAATCTTTGAGTCATTGAATGTAGCCTTAGGAGGATTAGGGTTTTGATTTCTTTGACTATTGATAATTTTGGGGCAATAATTTTTGGTGCCCATTAGATTTACATAGGAAACAAGAGTTAAGTCCCCCTAGGGCTTCTATTTCACAACTAAAGATTTTTTCATTAATGGAGAATTCTAAAACTTGTGGGATTTGAACCCCATCATTGAAAGAAATCAACATTCTTGCATTCATATGAGGCAAGGTTGAGTGAGTATCTTCCACTTGCAATGTTTTCCCTATTGGTTTGAGCAATTATGGTAGGGAGGCCCACATTTGTGCAGACACGTTTTTAACATTTATCCATTTTGGGGCGGAACAAAACATTATTTATTTTTGTGTAACTTCTAGGGAATAGCCTATCTCCTCAAACAAGGATTTACCAATGTCCCAGTAATTTTTTTCCAACACTCTTGCTTGTATGTTATGATTTTTTAGAAAAATGACAAAGAGCCCTTTTTGAGTCATTCTACAAAATGAAATATAAATACCAAGCTTTTTTCCCATACACTATTAAGTCAGTTATCAAAGAATTTTCTAGCAAGTAGATTATTGTTATCAAGACATGCCAAAAAGATAGTAGTATTCTCAAGCCTAGTCTCTTCTTTCTTTAGGGTATTAACCATATCTTCATTAGGGTTAACCCTCAAAACCATGGGAGGGAGAGGATCCTTACCTCCTTCGGTTTACTTGCTACCAACTCCTCCATTACTTTCAAAGGGCCTTGAATTGTTTCTTTCGTCTCTCGCATTGAACTTTGCTTTATTCAACGAGGCTTTTGGTTCTTTTGCTTGCAGAGCTTCCTTAAACAATTTATGTGCCTCATTGTTGATGGCTTTTCCCTGTCTATCAACCAAAGGGGTATTGTCCATACAAGCTCGCACAGATATGCTCAACACATCTATGTGAGCAATCTTTCAAACCCAACCCTGCACAAACCTAGGTAATCGACAAACAATTTAAAATCTACAAAAACGACTAGGAAAGATAATAAAAAACACAAATGATGACAAAAAGAAAGTAGAAATGACAGAGGAAACACTAGCAATGAACACCAAGGCAAGAAACACCATCAATCTATTTGTTTCACTTACAATTTTTTTTTCATATCAAACATGAATTTAACCATGGTGACCCATTTATGAGTTCCTTGATTGATAATCTATAATGTGCCAAAATCAATGATTTAGGGTTACGTTGCAAGCATGAAATGCATAATTTGGCAAGGTATCAACAAATTGAACATGTGTAGTACATGCCGTGTTTATATACCTAGGTGTATAATGATTCATGGTATAATTAAAGCATGAAAAATATGATTAGAATTGGGCTTAGCATGGGATGTAAAATGCAAAGAACCATTGATTATATGGATAGTAAAATTATCATGACACATGGAGAGATTATCATTATAAGATACAACATATCATTAATAAACCACAAGCCACTAGATAGAGAAGAGGGATCATCACAAACCACTTGGGGGTAATGACCTCATTTGAAGGTGAATAATGCATATCATGTATAGGCATATCGCTAAAACAAATATAAGGAGATTACAATAAACTGAGCAAACATGGGTTTAATTGGCTCATAATAGCTAGTGAAATGGGTTGAAGTTGACCAAAAAATGAATTTAAAATTTAGAAAATCAAGATGAAATCCTTAGTCATAAGATTGATCTCAAATGCACAAGATTGACCCAAGATGAAAAAATGCTTAAGTCAAGGTGGTAATGTAATGTCTAAGAATTAGTGCATAGGTGGACATAATAAAATACAAAATCTAGGGGAATATATCAAAATAAATGTTTATATAGATAAGGCGAGGTGTTAAATGTGTAGGGATGAGCTTAAATGGGTGAGTAACAATATGATAAAATGAGATGAACTTTGCACAAGATTACACCATTCATTAATATGTAAAAATATTAAGTCATTATTTCAAAATAGCTACAAAATTAAATAAAAATTGACACCAATATGTGATTTTAATCGTAAAGATAACAATAAAATAATATCACCTAAATATAATTTAGACAAACATCTATTAAATTTTTTAATATACAAAACAACTTTATAACTATCCTTAAACCACATAAACTACTTAATCTTCTCAACACTATTATAAATATTTATTCATTCCCACTACCTAACTAAACTTTTAAATTTTAACTTTATAACAATATTATAATTCATTTTTTTTTTATTTCATTCTATACAATAATAGCGGATTTAAGAGTATTTTTAAAAATATATATTTAAGCCCCTCCATGGAACCCTCCTGTGAAAGTACAATCCGGTTGGCACGGGGAGAGTTTCAAAACCGGAGTTTGACTAACGGGATAAAAAAATAAAATTAAAGCACATTGGCTCTTGCTCCTCCCGAGTGGCGCCGCGCCCTTTAAACCGCGATTGGTTCTGCGGGGCCCACAACACCTATCAAGGCCACCCTGTTCCATTGAAACAGCCAAATTTTAAGGCAATTGTATATTTTAACAGAACATGAGCGCGCGTTAATAGTAGAGACGAACGAGTAAGAGGCGTACACGAAGGAACAGTCTCCCTACTGTACAAACGTGCGTCATTTAAATAAACGGATAGAAGTGATGTCATATTTGGAGAAGAGGGAAAAGGAAAAAACTAGAGATGTGACCTACCCTCAGGAATCCAGCTGGAAAATCTACAGTCAAACCTCTTGCAACTTGCAGTGCAAGAGTCACTTAGCTGGACTTCATGTGACCGTGTCCTTACGCCAAATTTCCTTAGTAAAGTGACTTGGGCGTGAAGCATTTCGCAGGGGGGAGGGATATGGGCAGATCCCTCGAGCAATTGTGAAAAACACAGAGAGCCCCGGGTACTTTTGTTTTTTTTCTCGTTTCTCGGAGTTTGATCAGGATGAAAAATATACTGAGGAAATTACATATTGGATCCAGCGTGGATGGCGGAGGGAGGGCTTTGGATGCCAGATCACCGTCTCCTGGTTTGTTGCCCTCCCCTTCTTCTACGGGCGGGGCAAGAACAGGCGCAAGCACAGGAACAGCCACAAGTACGAGCGAGGAGGATGTGTTAATGGATTATAATTATTTCGAAGAGGAGTATCAGGTCCAATTGGCGCTGGCAATAAGTGCTTCTTCCTCCAATACGGACAGCACCTGCAACGATCCAGAGTCTCTGCAAATTAATGCCGCCAAGAGGATCAGCCTCGGCCATTCTCCTTCTCCTTCGCCTGCAAATACGCCTGCGGAGTTTCTGGCTCATCGTTATTGGGTTAGAACCATGTCTTGAATTGGCCTTGTTTTTAACAATTTTTTTCTTTTGAATTGATTGTTTGCAAAGTACCTGGTCATAATCAGTGTTTTAATCAATTTTTAAAATCATCTCATACGTTCATTTCAATGGACGGGACGTGCTCAAGTGGTAAACACAAATGAGATTTCAAATCATCAACCCTGGTTCAAACCCCAGAAAACATGGTAAATGTTCAAATTGGGTGAAATACCACATTCAATGCGCTGGATGTTTTGTATACCAACTTTTAACTTGAGGCTGGGGATGATTGCTGACATGGGTTGTGTAACTACAACGATGTTCTGCATTTAAGATTGCAGTTGTGTGTATTCTTGAAAATTGGAAAATGCCCTTATTACATTATATGAGCACAATTGCAATGGTAATTTCCACTGTATCTACAGTCACATCATTAATCTACCAGGTTTGAACCTAGGTCATTGTGGCAACTAGTGCACCACATCTGGCTAAATTGTACCGGATGCCAATTTTTGGGGTATTGTTACAAGTCTGAGATTATCTTGGTAACAGTAATCAATTAACTTATTAGGAAGGTTGGCCAGGAGCAGAAGGCAGGCTGTAGGTCCTGGGAGAAGATTATACCAACTTTTAACTTTGAGGTTGGGGATGATTGCTGACATGGGTTGTGCAACTACAATAGTGTTCTGCATTTAAGATTGCAGTTGTGTGTTTTCTTGAAAATTGGAAAATACCCTTATTACGTTATATGAGCGCAATTATAATGGTAATTTCCGCTGTGTCTACAGTCACATCATTAATCCACCAGGTTTGAACCTAGGTCATTGTGGCAGTTAGTGCACCACATCTGGCTAAATTGTACCGGATGCCAATTTTTGGGGTATTGTTACAAGTCTGAGACTATCTTGGTAACATTAATTGATTAACTTATTAGGAAGGTTGGCCAGGAGAAGAAGGCAGGCTGTAGGTCCTGGGAGAAGATTAGAGCGAGACTTTATTTCCATCAGTTTTGTCATGGCACTAAACTGAGAAGAAATAAACTATATTGATCTCCATTAATGACCAAAGGAGATAAATTGGCTATTTCTCTTTTCTGAATTGGTGTTTACCAATTGTCTATCTGGCTGGGATAGATCACTGGAAGAATCAGCACGAAAAATTGTACGCAGTGTATCTACTAAGTGCTCTAAACAACAAAAGGGAATTTCCAAATTTGTCTTCCCGAGGACAAGTGAGGTAGCTGAATTGAATTGTCGGAGACTTGCAATAAAGCATCTTATGCAGTATGACTAAAAGAGCTTTGGCGAATGTCATTATGCAAAAAACCTTCATTCTAAAACAGTTATTCGATCACTAATTCATTATCTGTAATACTATCTCAGCCCAAATTATCCTATATTATGTGATGTAGGTGGATCAGAATAGCTATTACAGAGCAGTCATAATTCAACCTCTTTTTATTATTTTATATTACAATTGTAGCTAGCAGGATTTGCAGGGAAACATGTTCACAAAATAGAAATCCAGGTCCAGCTGTAGAGTATGACCCATACTTAGCACTTAGCACGCAACTATAAGCTAATAATAGATTTGATGCCAGGGTTGTGGTTATCAAGGCCAGGTCGAGCTCATATTTGGTGAAATTACGATTATCCAGGGTTTCGGGTCTGGAGAAATTCACAGGGAGGATTTCTCTCTATTCAGTTTATGTCATCTCAACGACTTATGCTAAATATGACTTTTAATGTGAAGATTGTCCAATATTTCTCTGGTACAATATCAATGAAACTTATTGTTTTTGTATTTGGAAATACCTTTGTTACAACTTACACATATCTTAGAGTATGCATGCAATCTCCACATTATCACAAGTCCGCCAGGTTTGAACCCAGGTCATTTCCACTAGAATACAGCCCAACTGATTAGATTGTACCTAGACTTGACACTGGATGCCCCTGCGGCTACTTTGGTAATGTAATAATAATTCATTAATATATTATTAGGTTTGCATGGGACAAGAAGTAGGCTTTGGGTTCTGCCGTTCTGGAGAACATACACAACCAAGGTGTTCTTTATCTATTAATTTGTGTCCACTTAAAGTTAATGTCTTATGTCAAGACAATGTTTAAGGAAAAAATCAATGGCACTGGATAAAGAATAAAGCAATAATTAATATTAATGCCTGCAAATGACCAGAGTAAATGGATTGGCTATTTTATTTTAAGAAAGAAAATCTGAATTGCTGTTTACCACTTGTCTCTCTGCTGATGGCTGAGATGGTTCATTTGAAATGTCAAGACAGAAACTTATATGAATTATATTCAAATACTCTAAACAACAAGATGGTATCAGTCAATTGCCAATTTTCTGCCACAAATTTCTCAATGATGTTAAGATTATAGCTAAAATAGAATAGCAAGTATGTAGCAAACTAGATGGTTTTGATTGTGGGGGAAACTCCTGGGAAGCCTCGATTACTGGGCACAAGGTCCTAGGGGTGATTATTGATGCCATGTGATGGTTCATTTTGCTAGTTTCAATCACAATGGTTCACCCCTGTGATCACCACCTGATGGAGTGAGTGCCAAATAGATCATTCAAGCTCATGGGAGATGGGGAACTTTAACCAATGATGGATGGGTCACATAGATTGACCCAATACTAAATATGCAGTTGGTTCCCCAAAAAATGACATTTTAACAAACATCTGATTTGCATAATTTTTCTGAGACATAAAAGATATTTTCTCTATAATCTTAATAAACATTATTCTGTTCGACCATTTAATTCTAAAGAAATATTACTCACTTCAATGCCTGTGATCATTGCCTGATGCAGTGAGTGCCAAATTGATCATTCAAGCTCATGGGAGATGGGTTTTTCTGAACTTTAGTCTAGGACAGATGGGTCACATAGATTGACCCAATACGAAATATGCAGTTGCTTCCCCAAAAAATGGCATTAACAAATATCTGATTCGCATAATTTTTCTGAGATATAAAAAATATGTTTTCCATATTCTTAATAAATATTATTCTCTTCAACAATTTAATTCCAAAGAAATATGACTCCCTCAGTAATTTATGTGATTCGTTTTACCGTATTCTTGATCTCTGTTTCTTTTAGAACAAAATCAATAGCTCCGAATAAAGAAGAAAGCTAAAATTAATATTAATTCCTGTAAATGACCAGGGTAAGTGGATTAGCCATTTTATTTAAAAAAAATCTGAATTGCAGTTTATCACTTGTCTCTCTGATGATGGCCAAGATGGTTCATTTGAAATCTCAAGACAAGAACTTGTATGAATTATATCTAAGGACTCTAAACAACAACATAGTATTAACCAATCACCAATTTTTTTGTATAATGATCTCAGCTCTAAAGTTCTCAATATCTTAAGATTATAGGTAGATTAAAATAACAAGTATGTAGCAAACTAGATATGGCTTTGATTGTTGGGGGAGAACCCTAGAGGAGCTTTGATTACTGGGTGCAAGGCCCTAGTGGTGAATATTGATGCTATGTGATGGTTCATTTTGCTAGTTTCAATCACAGTGGTTCACCCCTGTGACCATCACATGATGCTCTGGGTGCCAAATGAATCCTTCAAATTTTTTAATCTCTATCTATGACAGACAGGTCACATTATCATAGATTATCAGATACTAAACAAGTAGTTTGTTCCTCAAAAAATGACATCTAATAAATATCTGATTTGCATAATTTTTCTGAGACATAAAAGACATGCTCCCTATACTATTAATAAATATTATTCTCATCAACAATTTAAATCTAAAGAAATATGATTCTCGTCAGTAATTAATGTAATTCTTTTTACTATATTATTGATTTCTCAGTTAGAATACATTTGGACCATAAAAAGCTCCTTTTTGAAATATAAAGCATTAAAGTGATTCAAAGTTTTCTGAGAAATAGAAAACACGTTGTCTGTATTCTTCATAAATAATATTCTCTTCAACAATGTAATTTTAAAGAAATATGCCTCTCTTCAGTAATTTTTGTAATTCGTCTTACAATATAGTTGATCTCTCCGTCTAAGGCAAAGATTGATTGAAAACCAATTTAAAACAAAATTAATTTATAAAAAGATTTTTACAGAAGAAATGCTGAATAACTTGTTTTCCAAATCGGAAATATTGAGATTGAATCAAAACCTGAAAATTTAAGTAATCGTCATGCGCTTTGATGGCAGAGTGTAATAGTATTTGAATTGCCAAAAATAATCATAACCTTCGAAATGAATGACTGCTTTAATTAATTCCATCAACCTGCTGTTTATTTCTTTCATCCAACAATTGAGTGCTATTTTAATGTCAGCACCCATGTGCTTGAATGGAATCCACCCACATTGTGATGGTTGCCTCTCACAACCTTGGAGTTATTTATTAAACGGAAACTTTATCCAGTCAGCTGGACATTTGACATGCAACTTAAGACCTATCAATCAATCAACTCACTTGATTGAAACATTAACTAATGACTCACTCGAATTAAAGTTTAAACAATTGAACGCAATCACTATATAGATGTGTCACCTTGAAGATATCACTGGTTATAACTGCAAGATGAGATCAACCATAACTAAGCCATCCATTTAATCTGACTAACTGTTGCTGACTCTAATTGAATGACTGAACTGGGGGAGAGAGTGTGTGAGTGGCACCATAACTAGCCCATCAAGGGTGTTTATATCAATTATAATGTCATATTGTGAAAATGCACTGCTATTTCATCGCATGGACCACTAAACCTGCATTTATCACATTCAGATAATTCACCTTAATAAATGCATTGTTACTCAAAAACATCATTATCTTATTATGTATAGATGAGGAGAATCAGTTTGGAATAAATCTGTGAGGAACTGATTCTCCTTCAAAACAAGTTGCTCTCTCAGCAACTCAACCTTTCCTTTTGGTAATGGCTTAGTGATTTAGTTGGCATTCTGCTATTGTGAAGGAATATGTCCAAGAACCAACTCTTTCTTCCCTTTCTTGTCTCATATGAAATATACCGGATATCAATATATTTAGATTGTTCATACTAAACAGGATTCTTAGAGAGTTAAATGCAACTTTGGTTGTTGCAGTAGATGATGTAGGTTACAGGATCTCAATGGTCAACTTGGCTACGAATTTTTGAAGCCAAACAACTTCATAACTAGTAGAACTTGTTGTGATGTTTTCTGCATGAGAGAAACTAAGAGCATTTGTCACCTGGTTCCAGCTAGATCAGGAAATCACACCTGTACCAATAGAAAAATTGTACCTGAAAGTAGATTTCTGAGTTTCAACATCTCATGCCCAGTCTGAATCTTCAGAGCCAAGTAGACAAATCAGCCCATTACCTGTGTATAGAATGCCATGATGAAGAGTCCCCTCAAGAATCACATGCTTTCAGCCTTCTAATCATTAATGGGACTGCCTCAGCTCCAGCACAAACTGACTCAATGTGTTCATAAGATGCATGAATTATCCTATTAACTCCTGAAAATTAGGGTTCAACCAAATCTGAATTCTTGTCAGAAGCTAACTTCATGTTGGGCAGCATTGGAGTCAACATTGGCTTGCAGGTCAACATTTGAAATCTCTTTAGGATGTTGAATAAATACTTTCTTTAATCAAGAATTCAAGATGAACATCTCCATCAACTTGGAAGTTGGGAAGACCTTTATTTCTTGGTTGGAATCTGTCAGATCAAAATCTGATTTCTGATCTGAATTTGCACAGCAGGTAGCTCAGCCCTTTCAATCACTGTATGAGGTTCATGAGAACTTGAGGACCATCCGTTCCTCAATAAATTTTATATCTCTACTTACCACTGTCTTCTGCTGCCTAGGAGTATAGATGTACTTCAACCAGCTTGGGCAATTAGGATGGGGCAGAGTCCATCACTCCCTTAGTGAGGGGCGAGGTAGTGAAGTCTGCAGCTCAACATTGTGGTGTATATCCTAGATTTTAGAGGCCTTGGATATCTCAGTATATTGCACAAAGGTGGCTCTAATTTGAAGATTCCATCTTTTCTTTGTCCTTTTATCTATAGGTACACAATACATACATACATATATATATAGGAGAACCAACAAATTCAAATATCTGATATATATAGGAGAACCAACAAATTCAAAAATCTGATATGTCTGCCTTCTCCTGTGAAAAGGTCTCCTCTGATTTTTTTTGTTTTCTTTAATACTTTGTTGGTGGACATGTTCAAGATGTAGACAAAAGTATTACATACTTCATTCCAAAGGCACACGGGCAAATCCTTATTATGATTTGTGGCTTTTGTGGTCTCAATGATGGACTGATTCTTTCCCTTGGCCACACCATTTTGTTGGGTATTGTAAGGAACTCCGAGTTACTGTCTTTCTCGTTGACTCTTTGCAATAAGAGTCAAACTTAGTAGATCTGTATGCTCCTGCATTGACTGATCTAAGTTTCTTAACCTTCTTACCTGTGTATTCTCCACCAGGTCTTGAATTATTTAAACTTGCTCAAAACTTCATTTTTATTTTTCATGAAGTAAATCCAAGATTTTCAAGAAGAACCATCAACAAAAGAGACATAGTAAAGGCTACCTATCAAGGAGGGACAAGAAATAGGTCTGCATACATCCCACATAAATAAATTCAAGGATTTCCCTTGACTTCTGCTCATCAGTACAAAAGGGATCTATGGAATGCTTCCTGAGCATGCATTTTGTTGCATATTCTGGTGTGGTCAGATTTAAAATCTGCCAGCCCATGCATCATATTCTTCAAAAGAGGTAGCACACCATAGTACTAACGGCCAAACCGTTTGTGCCATAACTCACACAACTTAGCATTCTCATGCACCACTGCTCCATGTGTCATAGAGGCTACAAGAAACCTAATGCAAATCATTATCATGCACTCCTTTAGTGAAAACTTGAGAAGGTTCTTGGTTGCAATCTTTAATGACATTGAATGATAAAATTCAGCTTTACACGTCATTGTAATCAAAATAGGAAATGACAAACAAGTTCTTGGTCAATCCAGGAACATACACAACATTTTTCAAGTGGAAAACATTATCTGAAGGCATCTGAATAGGAACGGTGCCAATTCCAGTCACTGGATAAGTGGGTTGTAATTGCCTAGAGTTACTTGAATTTCAGTTTGCTCTTTGGTAGCAAGCTGAATAGCCTCTTGTCAGGAGACGTGTCTTGATGCTCTATTGACCACATACCAACCTGTTCCAAAAGTAACATAAGAAGAAAGGGTTGAAATCATAGAAAAAGTGGTTTCAAGTGTCAAGGTGAGTTTATCTACCTCAACTGAAATGCCTGCATTCTCAAAAAACTAGTTAGTCTGAATTTTTTCTTTCTTGTTTCCTGACCCTGCTTCTCTGGATATTTGTAAGCATAATGTTACTTTATCCTGCATTTATAAGAAGCTACACAACCTTTCTTTTTATTTGCACCAGAATAATTGGAAGAGGCTTCATCTTTCTTAGTCTTCTAGGGCTTCCTCTTCTTCGAATCTTTCTTCATCTTCTAAGTAGGAGCAATTTCCTTGGCTTCTTCTTTCTTTTCTGAAGCTGATTCTCATGTTTCTTATTGGACAAAAATTTCCCACAACTGATTGTAAGAGGGTAACCAATAGTGAACAACTGGTCCTGTAACTCAGTAATCTTCATGAGATAACTAGTTACCATGTCAGATTCATCCATTTGAGCCTGGGACAATTTAGTCTTCAATTGTCAAAACAATGCATATCAAAATTGAAACTTCAAGGGTTTTTTGTCTAAAGCATGAAGGTTCCTTTGCATTTATAATCAAGTGATTGAGGAAGAACTGTGTAAGAAATTAAATATAGAAACCAGAGCCATTGAATTTGCACACTTAGATCAAGTAGGAATTTAATGTCTTTACCATGTTTAGTCACACATTGTTCTTGGTCTTTCAGTAATTCTCCAAGCATCTGTATAAGGCTCGAGTGATAGCATCCCTTGTTTGCATTAATCTCTTTCAGGTTGTCCTAAAATTTGGGTTGAGGCTACCTTTGGGCTTTGAATGCAAGGAGAGGCATGTTCTTCTTTGGGGGTATGACCACCTTTAGTATCACGATCTTCTTTGCCCTAGGGTCTTGCATTGGCTCTTGGTCTGGTTTGTGTCCTTGGTGTTTGGTCTAGGTCTGATCTTCCCCCAGTGTTGCCTCTATGCTTGTGCCCGTGTCTAATTTCTCCACCACCAAGGACCTTTGTCATTTGTTGGGTGGCTTGGATGGCAGTGATGAAAAATGGTTACAAATAAAAAAATTCAAAAAAATGGCCTATTGCTGTAATTTTATTGTTTCAAAATATAGTTTTAACATATGGGATGGCTAATTTGAACATCCTCCATCAATACAATTATTAACTCAAATTGAATTTCAGGAGATTAATTTTCCTTGCCTGCCTAAACACTAATATTTATTGCACTAAAAAGACTTTTAATTTTTTTATGTGTAATGTCTGTAAATATAGACATCTACAACACAAACTTTGGGATTAGTATCTGAACACTAGGTATAATTAAGGAGGCTTGTTAGTGGTTTTCTAAGGCCACTACATTTTAACGTTTTAAGGGATTAAGTGCTAGACATTTGTTCTTCCAAAGATTAAACTATCTTATAGATCCTTATTTAATATTATTGTTATCATGAGGCTCAACGAGATGGTTGTTATTTGGCTTCAGGTTTTAAGAGTGGTGTTGGAGTCAAATAAGATGCCCCTTTCACTGAATTTAATTTTGAGCAGTTTTTCTCAATAGACGACTATCTTCAATAGAGCACTCTTGTTGATGACATATGTACCTTGCATCATGCTTTGCGTTTTGTATATCAAGTAATGATGTTAGTCCTTAGTTATTTTTGTTTGTTCATTCATTTCCATTACCGGTTCAATATAATTTGCAGGGTAACTAAATAAATTCCTATGGTAGTTTATGGATGTCCTTTGCGCATATTCCTGGGCTTGGTAAGGATCACCTCTTGCACACTATGTGATCTTACCATTCCTTAGTTTCTGGTCAAAGTTAGCAGAACTAGGATTACGATCCTCAATGCCTCTATAGGTGCATTTTTCTATGTTTTCATTTTCATACTAAGGCGAGCCAATGAAGATTGCTACAACCTATGTCTACTTGAGGTTTCAAACTGGCACATCCATCCCTCAATCTAAACCAGCTTTGCAAGGATTATGCCTTTCTTTAGTTTTGGAGCTCTAATGCTAGAATATAGTCTCAAAGATGCTTCTCTTTGATATATTCATTAATGTTTAAATCCATTGTTATTTTTAGTAAGAGGTTTGGGACAATTGTTTGGGGTCTATTAGTTGGGTCCATACCAAGAGGGTTCAAGCTATCATGCTTCAACTTATGACATGTTGTAAACAAATGGTTCCTTGGTGCATTATCCAAGATCAATTTGTTGCCTAATCTGTTTTTTTTATGCATATCTTCAAGCTTGTTTTTTTTATGTAGGCCTTGGGTAATTCCTCCGCCAGGAAAGATGTTTTATTTAGCTCTTTGCTCTTTGGAGACGGTTTCTTCTTGGATCCTTTGGACCACAATATTATTGGTTCTCTAGCTTTATTTTGCTTGTTTAGTCTATCAATATCTCTCTGTATACCTGCTTCCTCCATTCAAATATTCC
>VDFB02269757.1:0-24032 GCA_007258455.2 Sequoia sempervirens | reverse complement strand
TTTTGATCAATTTTTCTTGAGAATTTTGTGTTTTCAGGTTTCCAAGGTAGGGCGACACACTTGTTTCGAGCCAGAGTGATGCACTTGTTGCATTGGCACACTTGATGCATTGGCACACATTTTTTTCAGTAGAGCAATGCACTTTTTTTTTAATGCATTTGACTTCTTTGGTTTTTGATAGGTCAATGCACTTGCAGTTTACCAAAGCGGTGCATCTATGAAACTCCAATACACTTGTTATCAGAACTCTAGCACACTTGTTTGACAGAGCAACACACTTGCAAAAAAATCCAAAAAAAATAAAATTTCAAAGTTAATATGAATTTTCAATTGATTTCTAAACCTAATTAGTTTATGATCTATGTTTTTTGGCTTTAGTACTAATAGCTTGTAGGTTTGAATTAGAGCATGGAAGCATGGAGTGAAGTAAAAGTGTTCATTAACATGTGTCTTGTTTAAATTTTCAAATTATTTCTAAATACTTGTGAAAATATCTAAGAGCTTTTTACTTTCATGCTTTAGTTAAATAACACTTCAATTTGGGTTTAAAATCAATTCACACTTCAATTTGGATTAACAATGAATAATCTATCTTGCATTTGTTGTATTAAAATTGAGCCAAACATCCTCACACTTCAATTTTGGTATAAAATTGAACAAGACAAATTCACACTCAATTTTGGTGCTTAAAATGAACATAACATTTATCTTTAGTGCACTAAAATGAACCATTGTCTTCTTTGCTTGCTATGATTGGTAAAATTTTAGTGTGTATCCTCTCCCCTTGCGCTTCGTGTGATCTTGAGTGAAGAGAAACACTCTTAGTTTACACCTTTTTTGAGTCACCCAAGACTTTCTATGTATCCTCTCCCCTTGTGCTTTGTGCAATCTTGGGTGAAGAGAAATAACATTCCTTTTTATTTTATTAGAGGGGCATGTTTTGAGACACAGCGTGCAATGGAGAACTCAAGGAAACCCTAAAGCATGTTTGCAGACAAGCTATATAAAGTATGTTGATGTAGAGAGGGATTGACACACACAGAACCCTCTCCAAAATCTACAACAAATGCTCAAATAAAATGGAGGACTTGTAAATTAACACACAAAAACTTACTTGCATAGGAAACCATTGATTTTCTTCATTAAAATAATTTGGATACAAAATTTCCAGTCATATATGGACTGATATGCAAAAAATTATTCTCCTACAGGCATCACATATGCAACTAGAAATTAATCTCAAACAAACTATGCTCAAACATATGAGCTTTCACAAATATAACCATCTCCTAGCTCTTCTAAACCACCTGCAACATGTGCAACTTCAAACCAGCTGTTCTAGAATCCTCATGGGTTGTTGTTTATCAAACTAAACTTTCAATAAACATGTCCAAAATTTCCTCCAGAGAAAATATATGCCCTCTTACTTGTCTCTCAAAAATTGTCTTCAAAATTCTTCAACAATTCTTCCATGAAAGTGGTTTTCCAGATTCTACTCACCCCTATCATGAAATTAATTTTTCATGCTTTATTTGGGCCTCTCCAATATGTCACAACCCTTCTTTTTTTCTGCATATTAAATCTCTCAAAAAAATAATTAAAACTCATTTAAAATCCATTCCCAACAACCCTCTAAAGATAGGAAAAAAATAGTTTTAAATTATTCTCTTTTTGACTTTCGGAAAAGAAAAATACAAAAGGTAGGCCTAGGTACCCACTTTCACAGTCCCTGTTATTTAGGAATCATGCTTTTGAGTTTTTTTAAAGCTCCATAAATCAATCCCAACACCTCATAATGATTTTTTTTACAATAAAATGTTTTAAAATTGTTTTTTCTTGCTTTTTCACCCCACTAGACAACTTGTCAATGTGCAGAGGAGATTTTATTTGGAAAATACAATTATTCAAAAATAAATCATTTTCCACCCCTCAACATGAAATTCAAACCAAATTAACTTATTCCAAAATTCAAAAATACTTCCACAAAATTAACCTCTTTTTAATTGACACAGGATTGCCAATTTTCCATGGATGCTCTTGCATTAGACACCCATGGTAGAAAGAAATGTTTCATGATTTGCATTCAGAAACATTTGTAGACCTTATGTCTATCCTAGATCCACCTCATTGTCTTTTCCATTGAAATATTTCTATGCACCACTTTCTACAAACTTACAACATTACCATGCTTCATCCTTCTTCTACTACCCATCATGTAATTCAAAGCATCAAACCTATTGTCCCACCAATATACTTCATCCAAATCAGAAATAATAATTAAAATTTCCTATTTAAAAAAAAATTATTTGTTTGCCTCATTTGTTGTTCCACCTTTCCCACCTCCTTCCACTATGTCTCCATGAAATTTCATTGTTTCAATGCCTTCTGAAAGGCATGATATTGTTGCAACTTGTTTTCCTTCACTCAAAATAGCATTAGTACTATCATCAAAAGACTTAATTTTCTCATTTGATGACAAGGAATCATAACCACTAATCAAAACATTTTCACCTCCATTGTTCTCAAACAAGTATTCTTCAAAAAACTCTTCATTAACCTTCACACTCAAACCTTCCAATTCAAATTTTTCAAAAGAAAATTTTGTTGCAACAAACTTATCTACTCCTTCACTCTCTTTCTCATCAAGAGAAACAATAAAATCATAGTTTACCTTACCCTCTACTGCTACCTTCTTTCCACTTGAGATATCTTCTTCAATTTGAGTCAACAATTCGCCTTTCTCATCTTTTTCATGGTTAGTGTCAACAAAGCTAACATTCATGATTCATACCATCTAAAATTTTGATTTCATCAACCAAACAAGACCTATCATTTCTGCAAACCTTACCCATTTCTTCTTTCAATGGCTTCAATTTGTGTTTCACTCCATCCTTCATCAATGTGTAGGTGTTGGCATAACCATCATGCATTGCCTTCCTGTCAAATTGCCAAGGCCTCCCTAACAAAATATGACACACATTCATAGAAATAATATCACATAAAATTTCATCTCTATAACCTACTATATTAATATTTACCAAGCTTTGTTCACTAATCAAAACTTTTCTATCATCTTGTAGCCATGCTATCATATATGGATGTTGATGCATTCTTCTCTCTAGCTGCAATTTTCTCACAATCTCCTCAGAAACAAGATTGTATGTGCTACCTCCATCTATAATGACATTACATACCTTATTTTTGCACTTGCATCTTTTTCTAAATAATTTTTTTCTTTGAATTGATTTATCATCTTCATTCAACAGGGTTCTCCTTTCCATTAAAGTTTCACCATCTTTTGCCTCTTTGAAATGGTTTGATCCTGCATTTTCTCTATTCACATTTGCTTCTCTATTTTGATTTTCAATCCTTCTTCTTGGTCTTTCCTCTTCATGAGGACAATCATATACTCTATGACCTTCTTCTCCACACTTAAAGCAAGTTCCTCGAAAGGTTTTTCTTCCAAAACCTCCACTTGATCTTCCTCTTCCTCTCGAATCTTGATTCCTAAGACCATATGGACCATCATACCTCTAATTTTTGCTGCTACCTTGGTCTTTTTTTTTCTATTTTTTTTATTATTATCTACTCCATATGATCTTCCTTCAACCTCCTCTTCACCTCTTCCTTTTTGTTTATTTTCAAACCTTTTATTTACCCTTTCTTCAATTTTCAAGGCAACTTGGTATGCATCTTCCATGGTTATAACTCTCAGCAATGCCATCTCCTCTTGTATTCTTGGTCTCAAACCATTAATATATCTTGAAACCTTCTCCTTTGTGTATTTTGAATACCTAGTTTAGATAAGAATCCTATAGAACTCTTCAGTATACTCCTTTACAATTTTTGTTCCTTGTCTCATGCCTTGCATCTTCTTGAGTAAGTCTAACTCATAATCTACTAGAATAAATTGTCTTTTCATCTTCTCTACCATTTTATCCCATCTTGTAATTTTCTCTTTCCCTTTTCTTCCTCTTTCCAACTGAATTTCTCTCCACCAAATTGAAGCATGACCCTTCAATCTTGTCTTGGAAAATTTTACTCTATCTGGGTCTCCAATTTCTTCAAACTCAAAATAATCTTCCATATCATTTATCTAGTCGATGAGTTCTTTTGGATTCAAGCTTCCATTGAAAGTAGAAAAAACAATTTTTGGTCTCTTTCCCATTTTTGTGAAAGCTCTCATAATGGTTCATTTGCAACTACTGCAATTTCCTCTATCTGCTTAGTATTTAGGCTAGCATTCTTCGGAGCTTATTCTTCTTCATCACTATCTGGTTCTCTTCTTTGTGTAAACCCTCTTCTTATTTCTTCTTGAAATGATTCCACTTGTCTTCTCAAAGCTATGAAATCATTATCATGGACAAAGTTGTCCATTCTTCCTCTTCCTCTACCTCCACCACAATGGATTCCTCTCCCATCCATTTTCTCCAATACCCACAAGCTCAATCCTGGTGCAAATTGTCTCTCTTCGACGATCTTTTCACACACTCAGGATCTTCAAGCTCTTATACCACTAATGTAGAGAGGTATTGACACATACAAAACCCTCTCCAAACTCTCACAAAAAAATCTCAAATAAAATGGAGGAATTGTAAATTAACACACAAAAATTTACTTGCATTGGAAACCATTGATTTTCTTCATTAAAATAATCTAGATACAAAAGTTTTTAGTCATATATGGACTAATATGCAACAAATTATTCTCCTACAGGAATCACATATGCAACTATAAATTAATCTCAAACAAACTATGATCAAACATATGAGCTTTCACAAACTAAACCATCTCCCAGCTCTTCTAAACCACTTGCAACACTTGCAACTTCAAACTAATTGTTTTGGCATCCTCGTGGGTTGTTTTTTTATTAGACCAAACCTGCAATAAATATGTCTAAAATTTTCTCTAGATAAAATCTATTCCCTCTTACTTGTCTCTCAAAATTTTCCTTCAAAATTCTTAAACAATTCTTCCATGAAAGTGGTTTACCAGATTCTACTCACCCCTGTCATGAAATTATTTTTTTATGCTTTATTTGGGCCTCTCCAATATGTCACAACCCTTTTGTTGCTTCTGCACATTAAATCCCTCAAAAAAACAATTAAAACTCATTTAAAATCCATTCCCAACAACCCTCTAAAGATAGGAAATAAAAAAATTTAAATTCTTCTCTTTTTAACTCACGAAAAAGCAAAACACAAAAGGAAGGCCTGGGTGCCCACTTTCACAGTCCCTATTATTTAGGAATCATTTTTTTGAGTGTTTTTAAAGCTCCATTAATCAATCCCAACACCTCATAATGATTTTCAAAAAATTTACAAAATTCAAAACCAAATTAACTTATTCCAAAATTCAAAAATACTTCCACAAAATTAACCTCTTTTTAATTGACATAGGATTACAAATTTTCCATGGACGCTCCTGCATCATATGTGAAAACCAAAGTAAGTAGCATAAATCTACAGACATTATACCTTACGATCCTACTCTCATGCAAATGAATGGGTCACTTAGGGGAATCTAGAGACTTTGGTGTCTCTTGTCTGAAGTATACATGTGGTGTTCATGGTGTCATGAAAAGCCTTTGTATCTAGAGGCCATCCAAGTTTTTTGAAACAATTCTTCAAGGTAGTGCATGGGAATAGCACCGTTCCTAGAAGTTACCATGTCTAATTTATGGTTGAGGTGTAAGAATTAATATTTCATTCTCTTTTACAAAGCTAGGAGTATCAAGGTGGTACATGACCTTGGTATGTCCTAGTCGACCCCTCCATATATTCAGATTACATCACTCTTTCGGGGGTGAGATAATCCTACTACGAAGAAACACACGTTTATTCCTCTATGGTGTAATCGAATGATTTTGTTTGAGCTAAACCAATAAGTCTTATGGAAGAAGGCTTGTGAAATATCCCCCTCATCTATTGAGTCAGTAAATACATTGCTTGACATTTAAACTCAAAAACAAACATCAACATGGTCACAAAAATTTCAAACCCTTTGAATATAATGGAGTACACTTGAAGAACACTATACTATTGCATGTCCTTAAGCATATCTTGTTTTTATTAAAAAATATATCTTAGTGCTTCCTAGTATTTGGGTTCATATCACTACTCATTATTTCAAAGTCAACCTAGGGAATTATGATTTTAGCATCTTGATTTTCACAAAACTTGAGCTTTGTGGAAAATATTTTTCTTTATTGTAGATGTAGACACTGAAAAAATGTCTTGGTCTGTGAATGTCATTTTTCCGCATCAATTTCATCCTTCCCTGATTTAATTATTTTCTTTGGTCGCATTCTTCTATTTTTTTTTATATTAAGTATAAAGTGAGTAGCAAATACATAAATCTGTTGTTGCAGATTCTCTACATATCTTGCTGATTTACAACTATCTTAGAAAAAAATAATTCAAAGCTATTGTTTACAAACTTTACAATCTGTGTATGCACTACAACTGTTTTCAGAAAATTAGCATTAGAAAACACTACAATTTAGAGTTCTATAATCTGGAACAAATTCTCTGAGGTTCTTCCATATCTTGGGGAGGTATATTAGGTAGGACATCATCAGCAAGCGCCACATCCATGTTGTCTCTCTTCGGATCAGCATGATCAATAGTTCCTTGCTTGGGTTCAGTTGTTAGGTCCTCTCCTGGAAGGTCCATTTCAGTTGCTCTATTTTTGTTGGCAGCTTCATTAACCTCCTTTTGAAGCTCTTCAAGCACCCTACAAAAGATTCCCAGATCTTCTTTGTTAACGGTTGTTGATCCTTCTCTTATGAAGTGTAAAAACTTGACCAATGAGATCTCTATGAGCATTGAAACCTGCATAGCAATATTGAACTTATTCTCATTCCTCATTTTCCAAATATGCCACAATATTTCATTAGTTAGCCAATACCAAAGCAACTTGAAATATTTACTGATGTTAAAATTAAGACAAAGAACTTATGTCAAAAGGATTTTACCACAATTGTTCCAAACATCTAAATTGTGACAAAAAAATCTCCATATTTCTTGAGCATAAAGGCAATCAAAAAGAATATGTTTACAAGATTTTGGAACCCTGCACAAGCTGCAAATTTCAACATCAACAGAATTAATTTTAACAGGAATTTTTTGCAAGAGCACAAGCCATCTAAAGCAAGCCTTCTTAGGCTCCATGGAGTTATGCCAAACCAAAGCAAGATTTTTTTGCCACTCATTGTTATCTAGGGTTAGTCCCCAGCAAGCATTCACATGATTAAGAACAGAATTTCCTTCTAAGAGCTCATTATAAATTGTTTTAGCCTTGACATTTTTGGCTTTGGAGCCACCACATCAAATAATGTCATTGGCAAGGTCAAGACAAGCCTTAACATCAATCGGAAGGACTGCATCACTACAAGGCTCCCGAAGCAAAGAGAAGGTCCTATGGTTGGAAGCGGGGAGGTCGAACTCAATTCTCAAAGCATTCAAGGATTTCAAGCCACCATTGGAGAGAATATTCCCAAAGGTTTTAATGCCTTTGCAATTCCAACTTTTTGTTGAGCACCATTGCAGCAGGGCAAGGGCTTTGCTGTTATGCTCCAGGTTCCACCAAATAGAGCTGAAGGGTTGACATTTTTTATTATTTTTAAGGATAATATTACAAGTTCTCAGTTGGGCCTTGTGTTTTATTAGCTCCCAAGCCTTCCAAATGCTCCTTAAAACTGGGGAGCCTGTCGAAATCATGGAGTGTTTACTGAGGAGGATATCACTTAGGGGGAGCAACTTTCATGTTTTGGCCTTCTTAGGAACTGCCCCTTGGATATTATTTCTGATTAGAACCTTCCATGGTTCATTACCATTCAAAGATTTAAGAACCCACTTAGTAGCCAAGGCAATGCCTTGAGATTTTAAGTCCTTCAAACCAATGCCCCCTAGAGCTTCCCAAGGCAACACCAATCCCATTTTATTGAGTGCCTCTTCCTTCTTCCTTTTCCATCCAACCAAAAAACTCTCTTATTCTCTTTTGAATTTTGTTGATTTGGTAGCTATAGAAAAACCAAACCAAGGCGAAGTAAACACTGTAGGAGGAGAGTACTTTTTGGCACACTTGTATTTTTCCTTCCAGCGAGAGGTAGTGTCTATTCCACCTTGCAAGATTTTAATCAATTCTATCTCTAACCCAGTTCCACATTTCCTTGAGGTCTGGGTTGAATGCAAAGGGGATCCCCAGATACCTAACCAGCTTATTCGGGCCTCCCCATTGGAAGCCAAATCTAGTCAACCAATCTGGGGGGTTCTCTTTCCACCCAAGGAATGTAGATTTGGGTTTTGACTATCTTGCCCCAGAGGCCTGACAGTATAAGTCCAACTTTTTCATTAGAGAATCCAGATTGCTTTGATCCATCTCAACAAAGAAGGATGTGTCATCTACAAATTGTACATTGGTTAGCTCCGTATAGTGAGGAAGTTTGATACCCCTTATTTTGGGAGAGAAAGAGTTATCTTTTAGCAGATAAAAGAGAGCATCAGAGTCAATCACAAAGAGGGTTGGGGCAAGGGGACAACCTTGTCTAATTGATCTCTCTAGGCTTATCACCTCTGAAATTTTTCCATTAACCTCAACCTATGCTGAGGCATCTTTTAGGAGGGTGTTCACCATCTTGTAGAAGTTTTCAAGGAAACCAAAAGCTTGGAGAGCAGTCCATAGAAAGTTCCACTCCACCCGATCATAAGCTTTTTCAAAATTGAGAAGAAGCATTGTTGCATCTTGCCCAGACTGCCTGGCCCATTCTAGAGCTTCCCAACTCGTTATCAAATTTTCAAGAATATACCGCCCTTTTATGAACCTTGTTTGAGTGTTGGTTATGAACTTTGGTAGAATATTGACCAGCCTTAAAGCAACAATCTTAGCCAAGATTTTATAGGAGATGTTTAATAAGGTAATTGGTCTCCAGTTCTTGACTAGAGACTTGTCTCCTCCTTTGGGAATCAGCTTGATTACTCCTCTATTTATATCCTTCCCAAGGGATCCCCTACTTAGAGCCTCTTTATAAACTTGTAATAAATCCTCGAAGATCCAATCCTTAAAGGATTTATAGAATTCAACAGGAAATCCATCACAACCTGGTGATTTATCATTGCTCATGGAGATAATTGCCCTTCCGAACTCCTCTTTTGTAATATTTGCATCCAACATGACTAAATCCTCATCTGCAATCTTTTTTGGAATGAGGTTTTTAATGAGCTCTCGAGCCTTAGAAATGGCTTGTCCCCTATCCTCTGAGATGAAGAGCTCTTTGAAGAAGGTTTGGAATTTCTCTAAGATCTCTTCCTAAAAAGAGAGCATACGTGAGCCATCCCAGATCTAACCAATTTGCTCCTTTAAGTTTTTCTCCTTTAAGTAATTGAAGAAAAAATTGGATCCTTTGTCCCCACTCTTGAGCCAGTTCAGCTTGGCTCTGATTTTTTTCCCTTGCACTTTATGAGCTTGGAGATTCCTTAACCTGCTTTTGGCCAAGACCATTTGGTCACAAAGTAAAATATTCTCTGGATTCTTCTACAGTCTTGATTCAACCTCAAAAACACTGTCCTGGAGATCATTCTCTTCTTTCCTTCTGTCCAAAGCTCTTTTCTTGCCAATTGTTTGGAAAAGTTTCCTCCATCCCTTCACATTTTTATTCCACCTTTCTATGTAAGAGAAATCCTTTAGCATCCATTTGTTAATCTCTCTAAGAGTTTCAATAGCATCTCGGAAATCAGTATCTTTTAATAAGCAAGTGTTGAGATAAAGCTATCTTTCTTCTTTGTTCTTTTTGAACCATCATTGGAGGAGATTAGGACATCTTTGATTAGATGGTGGTCAAAGAGGGAATAAGGACAAACTTGAACTATGACACCATCACTATTTGGTCTATAAGAGAAAAAATCCTTATTGGCATAGAACCTATCAAGTCTACAATAGATCCTATTGCCTCCTTTTTGAGTGTTACACCATGTGAACCAGATCCCTTTAGAGTCCTTTTTGTTCCCTTGCAGATGGTTTATCAACCCAAGCTTATTTTTGGTTCTCTACCAAAAATACTTTTCATTGCCCTTCCAGGACATGTCCACTCCTCCCCATTTATCTTTCGTTTGCTCAATCATATTGAAATCACCCCCCACAATCCAGGGGATCTCTTGTATATTGGTCATCCACTGCCACAATTTGATCCTTTCTCTATAATCATTAAATGCATAAATTGAGCACACTCCAAAGGTCTCACCATCTTTATCTAAGGTGACCCAAACCAATCTATTGCAGGGGGAGGAGCCATGTCCAGTGACCCATTGGGCCCAATGGTTAGAAATCAAGATGGTCGCTCCCCCTCGACCTTTTTCATGAGAGGTAGTAAAGAATTTAGAATCATTCCAGACAAATTTTAAGTTTCTTTCAAGGGTGAATCCGGTAGCCTTAGTTTCTTGGAGCATTACAAAATCTTTCTCCTTCTCCTGATTAAGAAATCTTCTTAGAATATACTTCCTGTCAGGGGATTCCAACCCCTGACGTTCCAGGAGATGTAGCTAATCTTCATTCTCTGCTAACATGGGGGAGTCATCTTGCCCGCTTTTGAATTGTTTGAAACATTTAGGGAGCTTTTCCTCAACCTCCTATTTTTTTGCGGTTGGGGATTGGATTACATTACTTGTTTTCCTTCTTTTATTTTTTGAGATTACAATTTTCTTTCCTTCAAGGGGTGTGATGCAATATTTCCTTGGCCTCCCAGGGCCATTTCTTGGCTTTTGGGTAGTAGTTTCTCTCCCCACAATCATATCCTCTTCATTATTACAGCCCAAGTTTTCTACAAGATCACCAATTTTTGGGTTTTTATGATTCTTTTTTTGAGATTTGCAACTTATTTCTTTTTTTGAGTCAGGATCAACTTTGTCCTCATTAGGAGAGGCCACCTAACTAAAAGTAGCTTCCTGGTTTAAGGTAAAAGAATTAGTGACAATCTCAAGATGTTGAGTTTTCGAAACAACCTCATTGAAGGGGGCAGAGGTAGGACTAGCAGTCTGGCTGGGGGCAACAGAGGATACCCGCCCACCTGGTCTATTTGCAATACATCACTGGGAAAGTTTTTTGATTCCAAACCAAATTCATTCACTGGGTCATCTACCAGGTTACTAAGGTCACCAGAGTGTCGTGGAGCATCCTTTTTTCTCCTAGCCAGATCACTACCCATACCTTCAACTTCCTCACTAGCCAAGATCCCAGCGTGGGAAAATTCAATTGGTTTAGAGATCCGAGTTGTAGAAATTAGAGGAGGATCAATGTTATTATATCTGTTACTCAAATTTTCCTAAATTTTTTGTCTTATTTTTTTAATTGCTAATTGTTGAGCATTCAGTTTTTCAACAGCTGAAGGATTATTAGCCAAAGACTGAACAAGAGAAAGGGTTCCTGATTCCTTGAAACCCACAGCGGCAGGTGTGAAAGGCTCAACCTCTGGTTGAGATTCACCATCCCCATCCCAGGCAAGAGCCTCAAAGGGGTTGCAGCTTTACTTCCATCTGAAAAAGATTAATGTTTGTTACAGGTTGTTCACCCATCTTCTCCACAGGAATTTTATCTGAGTGGACACTGGCTCTCAGACTAGGGTTGGGAATCCAGGAGTTAGGGTCAGAGTTATTTCCCTCTACTCCTGCGAGTGATGGCCCTTCACAGCTTTCGCTATGAATAGATTTCTCAAGACGTTTTCCCCCTTTTTCTTTATTCAGCATCTCGCTAGGAGAGGCAGGGTTAGTAACCTTTTTGATAATGGGGCAGTTTTTTCTTATATGCCCTTCCCTATGGCATAAATAGCATGTGTTGATACCACCGAGAATCTCTAGAGGACACACAATTTGCCCTAGATCTTCTCTAATGACAATGTTATTAGGGAATTTGACGTCAGGATTCAAGGAGATAAGAGCACACACATCAAAGTTCGGTAAGGCAATTTTAGTTTCATCGATTTTAACCACAGCTCCAATCAAAGCCAGAATATGGGGGATTAGACGCCACAATTCTGATAGGAGATTCTTAATCATGACCCATCTAGGGCACGAAAGAGCAATGACCTCCTCAGCTATGGTTGTCGGGGACCAAGACAGGGCACAAAAAGTGCAACCACCCACATTCCAGTAGGGTTTCTCAAGGGTTTTGTCTTGCATGGCCTGATTTGCCAAAAAAATGACAAAAATCTCGCGTTGAATCATTCGACAGAATTTTACATGGATTCCAAATTTTCCCCCCCAAACTCTAGCGAGCCATGAGTCTAAGAATTTCCTAGCCGGCATTTTCCTAGCATCTAAGGCCACAAAGAATATCATAGTGTTTTTAAGTCTATTTCTTTCACTAGAAATTACATATTTTAGATCCTTGTTAGGAGAGATGAATAAGTCCTTCGAAACGGTCGAGGGAGACTTACCTTGATCTGCTCCAACGTCATCAGCTGAGGCTTCCACAATGAATCTAGCGTCCCCGGGAATCGTCTCCCCGTTCTCTACCAGAGCCTCCTTGAAAGATTTTTGTGTGAACCCAAATGAGGGTTCATCCTTTCTATTCATTTCCTCGTTAATGCTAGAGGGGGATGGTTTCGTACCCCCTCCATCAGTGGATGGAGGGGCCGACGCTACATACCACAATAGCAGGAAACGCAGACACAGAAAAGACAAAAGCAAAACCTCGTGGCATACGAAAAATATAGAATAAAAATAAAGTTACGAGGAGAGGGAACCCACGGTCAGGGAAAACCTGGGTGGGGGGGCGTACGACCACCCCCACAACCGCACGCTTCCTACCGAGAACGCCAACCCTAGTTCCCTTGGTTGCAGAGCCCGATCAAAACCTTTAATAATATATTTTGAAAAGAATCACATTCTTCTATTAATTAAATGATTTTAATTATTTAATTAATTCATTTCATTGTCTTTATTCTTCTTCGATTAATTAAATAAATTAAATATTTATTTAATTACGTTGCTCACATCCTATTTCTTTCCATAATTAAATAAATTCTTATTATTTAATTATTCATCATTTTCTATTCATCTATAGTTAAATAATTATTTTGATCATTTAGCTACTCATTTAACTTCTTTCTTCCTCTATTAAATAATTAATCTAATTTAATTATTTTATATCTCTTATTTCATTTCCTCCATATTTAATTAAATGGTTGAATAATAATCATTTTAATTAAATGCCATTTTCCCTCTTTCTCCATAAATAAATAATCATTTTTTATTATTTATTCCTCCTCATCCTCTCCCAATTTAAATAGTATGATCTAATTACCAAGATTCCTTTTTCCAATTAAAAATTATTCTTTGATGCCTCCACTTCCTCTTTCGAATTTTAACCATTGATTCCCTCTGGTCTTCTTTCAATCTTGATCGTTTATCCTTAGTCGTCCTTAACCCCACTCCTTTGTGGTGCATAAAACTTCAACCATTGATCTTGGCATCTTCTAGACTTTCGATCTCAACTATTCGTTCGAGAAGCTTCTCTATAAAAGAAGGTTGTCTCCCTCAATACAACCTTACAACCACTATCTCTGAAATTCTTGCTATCTTGTTATTTTCATTTGTAGGTATTCAAACACTTCAAAATCTAAAGGAAAGCTTGCAAATTGAGAAGAATGGAGGAGATGCAAGGAAGATGAACCAAATTTGATATGGGAAGTTTGATGTTTCTTTTATATTTGTTTGATTTCCTTTATCATCTTATGCTTTCTTGTTTGGATTTGGGATTCTTGGCTTAGATTTTAGATAGTTGTGGTTGCTATGATTCATCTTAGCCTTTTTATTTTAAATTTTAACCCTTCCTACATTGGTGAACCTAACATGAATCTAACCAGTTCGCAAGAAATCCATACATTTTTTTTGTTTTTAGTGTTTACAGGTTCATAAGTTGCAATCACAAGATAGTGAGCTACAATCATTGGCAAAGTGACAAATTCTAATAACAACGCATTTGTAGTTTCTTGCGATGCAACTACTAAAAACTAGAACGATATATTTGACTCATAGTGAGCAGCATCTATGAAGCTAACCGCCACTGTCATAGTTTCGTTCGCCGTAGTCGCCATACCATAGATCGCATCTATATGACAGATATGTTAACCAAAATGACACATTTGCTTGTTAAGGTAAATAAATAAATAAATAATTGGATTTTTTTTTTAGTTTTTCCTTTTGGTTTACATTAGGTTAGGAATTTTTGGACTACTAATCTTCTATTTCCAGCGTGTGGCGTTGGTTTGGAGAAGAAATTACGCTATAAACTACTAATCTCTGTCTTGCAGGATGTTGGTTGAAGACTCTTTTTAAGACTAGTAATTCATGGTTTTGCAGAGTTTGTGTTTTCATTTTTGGTTAAATTAGGAACATTTTGATTTGGGTTTAAGAATAAATTAGTGTCTTTCATTAAATTAGGAGCATTTTATTTTGGGGCTAAAATAAACTAGTGTCTTTTGTATTTGGTGTGCTTGCACAACTCTTTGTTGTAGAAGCAATAGGGTGTAGTGAAAGTATCCTCTCCCCTTACGCTTCATGCAATCTTGGGTGTAAGAGAAATCACTACATCTTATTTTTATTTTGTAGAAGGGCATGCCTTTGATCTGTACATCCTAACAGAGAACTTAGTGGCGACCCAAAGCAGTTTTTCCCTCGAGTTGCTATATAAAATGGATAAGGCGAAAGCTAAGTCCTAACTAGTGTTAGCATTTACCGTACAATACCAAACTAGAAGGGGAGATACCCACACTTGTGTGAGGTAGTTGGTGCCCCAGGTAAGGTTGGTTAGAGCCTTAAGTGGCTTTTTGGATGCTTGCAAGGTGTCAGTCCCCCAAGTTGTGACTAGACACCTTCTTTATATCAGAGAATATAATCAATAATATTATTCAACTCACTATTCTCCCATTGAGTCTACCAATATATAGGAGAAATATGGGCAGCCATGTGCTCTAAAATAGCACTCATGGGTTTAGCAAATAATAACCAATATCCTAAGTTGTTCTAACAAACAACATACGTTTACAAGATGACACAAACAATCGACATGGAGTAAATGATGGAATATCCAACATTCCCCCCTTATTACATTATTTCTTTTAAGCCGTAATAAGAGAATATTGAAAAGTGTCAAACTTCACACGTGCAAGAGGCTTGGTGAAAATATCAGCACGTTGTTCCTAAGTTGAGCAAAATTGGAGCTAAATATTGTTTTGTTGAACATATTCTCGTATGAAGTGACAATCAACTTCAATATGCTTTGTGTGTTCGTGAAACACTAGATTACGAACAAGCTTGAGAAGACTTTGATTATCACAATAGAGGATGGTAGGTTGGTTTTGAGGTACCCCCAATCCTTCTAATATGCGACGTAGCCAAACTGCCTCACAAACTGTTGCACTTGTTGCACGATATTCTGCCTTTGTTGAGGAACGAGCAATTGTGGCCTGCTTCTTACTTCCCCAAGAAATAGGGCCTGATCCAAGGAAGAAAACAAATCCAGAAGTGGACTTTCTATCATCAATAGAACCTGCATAATCTACATCTGTGTACCCAATTAAGAAGAATTGATCATTCTTTTTATATTCCAAACCATGATCCATTGTACCCCGTAGATACCTTAAGACCCTCTTTGTTGCTAGCCAATGACATTTCTTTGGTTCTTGCATGAATCGTGAAAGATAATTAACAACAAAACTAATATCTAGTCTTGTATATGTCAGATAAATTAAACCTCCAATCATTTGACGATAGAGAGTTGCATTCACTTGAGGAGATATATCAGATGTAGATACCTACAAACTTGATTCCATAGGCGGACATAGGTTTGGACTCCATCATTTTGAATTTCTCAAGCAGTGTCTTGGAATATTTCCTTTGAGATACAAAGATATGGTGATTTGTTTGCCATACCTCTAAACCAAGGCAATAGTGAAGCAGCCTAAGATATGTCATATCAAAGGTCTTCTTGAGATCATTCTTGGTTGTCTCAATCATTGCTTCTGAGTTCCTTGTGATAACTAAGTCATCAACATATACAATAACGATCACAATATCCCCCCTTGATCCTTGAGGTAGAGATTTGAATCATATGGATGCCTAGTAAAACCATGTTTTAGCAAGTGTTCATCAATTTTAATATACCAAGCTCTTGGAGCTTGTTTGAGACCATATAGGGACTTGAAAAGTTTGCATACCTTTTCCTCTTTACCAGGTGCAACATATCCCTCTGGTTGGGTCATATAGACCGCTTCCTTAAGGTCCCCATTAAGAAAGGCACTTAAAACATGGCATTAGAACAACTTAGGATATTGGTTATTATTTGCTAAACCCGTGAGTGCTATTTTGGAGCACACGGTTGCCTATATTTCTCCTATATATTTGTAGGCTCAACGGGAGAATAGTGAGTTGAATAATATTATTGATTATATTCTCTGATATGGTATCAGAGCAAAGTAAATTTTGTGCCTATTATTTTATAATAAGGGTTTAGAGATGTGGATCGAGCAAATGATTTTTTTTTTCAGATTAAGGAAATTGCATTGGTGACTTTGCAATTGTCTTATGCTCGTATTCCCTTATTCATTCGCCCAGTCGGTTGTTGATTGCTTGCGCAACGGAGTTTTGATGGTGTCTCTCGTGGAAATTCCATCCACGTGACCTACATAGGCTGTCAGTTTCATTGCTCTATAGTCAGCCAAAGAGAGCAATCGATCAAATAAAATGTGTGACAACTTCCATGAGATGGATTTGTCGGTTTGTGCTTATTTGATGGTCAATTTGTATGTCAATTTGTGCTAGAGATTATTGCAATAATACTCATCATTGGTTTGAAGCCTTCATTTGTCGTAGTTGTTTTATTTTTTCTTTGCTGCAACTCAGAAATATTCATGTTCATGTTGTTCAATAGTTAAGAGTGAGTAGAAAAAGGAAAGGACAATGGTGAACTAGTAGCCTAGCACCATTGTGCAAAGCGCAAAGAGCATTTGGGCCATTGTCATGTGTCGGTGTAGCGTGTTGCTTAGTCGGGTGAAGTGTTGGTCTGCAAAATCGTGCACCAATTGTCAAAGAGTTCTTGTTGTTGTTGACACTCGTAACTATTTGTCATGCATTGGGTCATGTAATAACAAATGTCTCCTTTGCAACTATTGCAGCATCTTTCACAAAGTTTTGGAACCTTGCTCTGATACCATATCAGAGAATATAATCAATAATATTATTCAACTCACTATTATCATGTTGAGTCTACAAATATATAGGAGAAATATAGGTAGTCGTGTGCTCTAAAATAGCACTCACGGGTTTAGCAAATAATAAACAATATCCCAAGTTTTTCTAACAAACAACATACATTTACAAGATGACACAAACAAACTATCTATGTGGAGTAAATGATGGAATATCCAACATTTCAGTGACCACCCTTTTTATTGAGATTATTTGGTGTCACTCTCAATGCAAGGGATGTGCATCGCACCCCAAAGATTACTCACCATATGGCTTCCTTGAGATGAGATAGGAATCCCTAGATTAGCATAAGCTACTTGTATCTTTCTAGGGAAAGGGTGATTGGGTTATCCTTCTAGTCTTGGAGGCCCCGAGCTATCCTCTCTCACAAAGACAAGAATGAATACACCCCCTAAAGGTGTCCCTACACTTCCGTTGAAGGAGATTCTAAGTTGTGGGCCTGAAAGTGCCGCCATTGGCCATTGACCTTACAAATAGGAAGTGCTTGATGTGTTTTTTATTGTGCTATACCAGTGGAAATTGGGGTGAATAACCCTCAAACATACACATATTTGCATAGGAATTTGGCAAGTCAACAGCCAAAAATCTATTTTCAGAGTGCTTTTTGTGTCTACAATCATATTTTAAAATTTTCCCAAAATAAAATCATTTAAAAACATCGGATTTCAGGCAAACAAATTGTGAACCATAATTTTCAGACAATAAACCACAAACATTGAACAATGAACCACAATTGTGAAACACAACTATGAAACCTTGCATCGCATCTGTGAGACAGTGAGTCACAAGTGCTAAAATTCAAAATTTTAGAGAATTCCTTGTCCAATCTCATTCCTCATTACATTCTGATAGTGACCTTATATTTTGATTACAAACTTGCTTTGTTAACCAGTCCATTTCATCATATTCATCTAGGTTTACTTAGCTATAATGCATTGCCTACCTTGCATTACTTGGTTTTAGATCATTCTTAGCTTTAAGCACCCTTTAGATTTTAGATTAGGAGGCCTATCATATCTCTGATCAGTTCATGGTTGCACTTCTAGATTGTTATTGACCTTATCTTTCTACCAATCATTTGTCAATCATCATTAGGTCTCAAACTTATTTCTTAGTTTAGGCTCACCCTTTGTCAAATCAATCATCATCTTTTTAGCATTCAACTTCTAAGGTCTTAACATTCTAGTTGGTTACCTTGGTCTACCATAGCTTGGTTAGCATCCTTTTTATTAGATCCAAAGGTGCATACCATTAGTCTCATTTGGCATACCTTAATCTAATGTCACCTTATCATCTTCATCTATGCAACCTCAACAGAGTTCATTACTTGTTGATGATCTTCTATCGATGGGGGATCTAATGTCACCTTAGCATCTTCATCTATGCAATCCACCTTACTGTCTTTTGAAATAAATGTATCAATGATTTCATCCTTTTGTGCCATATCTTCCCAAGTAGGAGAGGTATTGGGAGAGGAATGAACAAAATTCTCATGACACTCAATGATTGGACCTTCTAACACCAAGATACTTTCTTCACAAGTAGTTGAGATATCGGGAGAAGAACAACTATGATTATCATGATTGTCCATGATTGCATCCTCTTGCACCAAAACATTCTTACAAGTGGGAGAGACACTGAGAGATGAATAAAGATTAAGCAAAGTTATATTAATAAATGTCTCAATTAAGAGAGATATTGGGAGTAACATTTTTGTCAATGATTTCATTTTGTTTCCTTAGATTATGCTCATAAGTAGGGAGATTATAACTATATAAGCCATGTGTTACCATATCAAAACCACATCTTTGAAAATGAGACATGTTGTTACTTGCCTTATGGATCAAATGATCAAAACCAAATAGGTCTGAAAACTACAAATCTGATAATTCCAACAGTGAAATGCAACAATTTTTTCCCAAATTTGCAACAAATTAAGCAAAATGGCACCTTTCTTTCACATCCAATAACACAATTTGAAATTTTCAAATCAGAACTTAGCAAGCAAAATTAGATTGATAACATAAAGATAGATCTATGTAAAAAAAATCTAAGCCACCAATAGCAGGACAGAGTCGCCCAAGGGCGTCCCAGTCTCGGACAAGCAGAAAAAACTGAAAGCTTGAATGTTTAGAAAATTGCTTAGGGATTCTGGGTTTGTGTGCAAACAGGTGTGACAATGAACATTTTTCTAGAATTTGCTCAATTTAAGACAATGTAACTCAAATGCAAATGTGTAACAATGTTTGAACAAAAAGTAACAATTGTGAATGCAATTTTGAATGTAAATTTAATCTAAATGACTAAAATAAACCATAATGCAACCTATGATGTAATATTGTATGCAATTTTTTTTAATTTTTGTCTTTTATGATGCAAAAATGAAACCGTAACTGAAGAATGCAAGACAATGCAATGCAAAACCTAGATCTAGGGTTGCATTATTTCATATTTCAAAAGGTTTGTAATGTCGAAATGTCAAATTCACCAAAATGTAACATAAAAAAAGGAACCCTAAGTTTAGTGCATAAAACCTAGGATGATTTTTTTCCTTTTTCAAGGGTACATTAGGATGCAAATCAACGAGGTGTTTAGATTGACCTTTAACCATGAAAGTGAGTCAATCAAACCTAGATCTAATCCCTTTCAGCGTTGCAAATGGATTGGAATTGATTGAATTAATTAACCTAATTAGACTGTGTGCCCTAATATGAAAAATGCAAGAAACTGATCATTGATAAGTGGTAACAGAAGTTTGCAAGCAGATCCAGGAAGGGCAAAGTGTTGTGTACTTGCCTTGAAAATTTGAATTGAATCGTTATAAGAGGACATAGTCGCCCAAGGGTGTCTTTGTCCTTGCAAGGCTACCCTAAATTGCTTTCGCAATCCTTTGATGTCAAATCTGAGTTTCTAATTCCTATCTGCAAATTTGTCAAATCATTGTCAAATAATTATGTAGGTGAGTTTTTGTGAGTTGACAAAGTGTAAGGTTTTGAATAAAACAATGGATAAATGATCTTCAAATTCCTTTCAATCCTCTCCAAACCTAAAACCTGTGCATTCAAAGAGAGGAATGTTGTCATTGAAGAGCTTGCCTTAGTCAAACCCTGTGTTAATGTTTCCACTTCCACAATGACAATGTTAATGATAAAAGGATAAATGATAGGAAGGAATGATGAATCCACAAAGTGCTACAACCCACCACCCTTCAATGGCTTCCTTGAAGTACTGAAGTCATACACATCACCTCAAAGTATTGAATCTTGCTTGCTTAAATTGTTTGAATTGCTTGGAGACCTACATGAAAACATAAACTCACATACACTTTGACATGATGCTTGGATCTTGAATTGTTGCAATAATATTCACAAATCTGCCCTTGATTGCCCTTGATTGATCTTAGGATCTTCAACTCTCTCCCTTCATGAAATGCTTCCTTCATAAAATTGCCTTCTAATTGCTCAAAATGAAGGAAAACATGCTTTTATATGCATTTTAAATAATCCTTTTGGGTAGAGTCGAACTTGAGGTCATTTTCAAATCATAAATGACGCCAATTGAAATTTTAAACATTCAAAATTTTGCCTTGAATACAATGACGCCACTGAATGTTGCAAAGTGTCCAAAAATGGCGTAAATGTCCAAGACCTAATTTTTTACCCGAATTTATAAGGATGACGAAAAACTAAATATATTTTATTAATCTAGTCACAAAATTGGTAAATTGTTATTATAATTAAAATTATGGACAAATTAGAGTGTAAAGGTAGTGTGAAATTGTCAAGAGTGACAAATTTCGATGCTACACATATCTATGCTCTATATCTACCAAATCTTTAGGCATTTGATAGTGTTGGTCTTTATTCATACTTTAGGCAAACTTTGAAGTGTTAAAGTCATGTTGTGGATTTATTCATACTTCACACAAACTTTGAAGTGTTATTCAAGTCATGTTGTGGACTTGAATTGTATTTGATATCTAATTAATGTAGAAGAGTCTTATTGTAATTATTTTCAATAAATCAAATATAAAACACTACTTCTATTGGCATTTTACATGTCTCCACTTGAGTGCTTTAGAGGATTCAAAAAATTCTTGGGTTCACTAGTTGTTCTTTATATTAGGTCTTAATTTACATTCAACGAGTGCAATAAAATTATTCTACTTTGTGCATTTATTTGCACAAGTAGGAGCTCTTTCTAAGACTAATATGTGCGGCATTTGAATTTGTTATGGATATCTAAGAATGGGTATATTACTAGAATGAAGGGCACTTGAAGGCGTAAGTAGAGCCAAGTACATTTTGTCAAATTGTTAGGCTTTTTTCTGTCATGATTTTCTGCCTAGAACCGATTATGATGCGATAAGAATTGGCATCAGTCTAATAGCTGAAGCTGAACCCACCCGATTTTCTAAATGAAAAAATCATATTTCTAGTGCTGATATTTTTTTCATAATTTAATGTCCTTCCATAATGCACAATCCAATTATATAAATCTTTGTAAAATCCTTTGTGAACCTGCAATTGATGAAAACCACTTGAGGGTTTGTGAATAATGTCTTTTCCTGGGTCAATAATGTTAGTGACCACAAATAGTTGTATCGACGATTTACCCGTTTTCCACCTTGGATGCATCATATAACCTAGTTGCCATAGTAGACCTGTTAAAACTTTCTGTATCCATAAGTTTCTCCCTTAATCTAGACTAATTTGGTCCCATGTTTAGATATTGTGTCGAGTGCCTTAGAATTAGAACAACATAGCCTATTTATTACTATAAAATGGCATATCTTCGACAATTAAATTCTCAAGATGAAGAGAGGCAATCAAATGTCATAGCTTCAACATTTAAATTTTAAAAATGGGAGAGAGGTAATCGTGTTTTTAATTATTTTCTAAAGGCTCTGCTCGTCACTTTCTGTTCTAGAAAATGTAAGGCTCTTCATTTCAAGTCTTCAAAAATGCAAATATCCATTATACATCCTATCGTAGCATACTTCACATCTACAGAAGCTGCTGCTAATTTAGATATCAATGTACATTTTCTATTTAGTCCAAACCATCTTTATTAGTGCTCTGTCCAAACCACTCCCTCTAAATGTTTTTCTATTTTACTAATCTTATATAATCACGATAAACTAAACATAATTTCAAAAGCTTCATGGTTGAGCATCTTCTTTGCTCGAACTCAATTAAAAAAGAAGAAGAAAAAAATTATGGGCTGAAATTCTTTACGCCCAATTTGGCAAACTAGATTTTTGTAGGAAAAGCAAAACGAAAAAAATGATGGTCTCTCTTTATCCTCCCTGAAGCGATTGACCAAAGCTCAATGCATTTGAAAAGATTAAAAGTATGGATTGAACTGCATATCCACTGGGAAAATGAGTAGGAAAGAAAAGTAGTCTTATTAAACACAAAATTTACTTCTCTGATGGTACCCACATGACAATAATGATGTACCATCAAAAATGAGATATAGCACAAAATGTCTCGCTTCATCAAGTGCTGCATTTGCACCTTAAGTTTTGACTGGTTCAGTTTGTAAATTTGATTCTGTGGTTACATATTCAGAAAGCAAATCAACAAACTCATTAAGAAGACGTTGAACTTTCCTGTTTGATGCCATCGCTGGAAGAACATCTTCTCTAAGAAGATCATGCTTTTTCATGCCCTGTTATGGTGCATAAATCTCACAGTTAGTGACAAAATAAGCTCAAAGATTTCAACAGAAATTTAAGGAGAACTAAAATAGCAGCATGATAAAACCAAGTAAGAGGTAATGCTCACAAGAACATAAGGGTCCCATGTTCCTATATTGGTATCGGATGTGGTAGATGTCATCATTCCCGGCGGTGGTCCAAGAAGACCTTCACAGATTTCTCTTAACCGAACCTCATCTGCTTCCCTAATCAAAAATTAAAATACAAGAGCTTTCAAAACATAAATTGTAATGCAATGAAATAGATAGTACATTAAGAACATAACTTATCCAGTCCCTGAGAAATTATAAGGCTTCTAGAAAAAAGTGCTTCGAGATGTCCAACTCTACAGTTTTTTTAAAACACTTGTTCTCATAATGCTTTGATTGTTAAACATATCTTATTTTAGTCATTATTGTCTACTTTATATTTTCCAAATTGTAACTCTTTACGTCAGAAATGACATTCTCAAAATAATTTAAAATCGAATTCGTATCTCTTGCAAAAAGTCCCGTCTCCAAATTATTTTCCATCTTTACAGGCTCTCAATAGTGAAATAATGCTTCAGAGTTCCAGAGACAATTAAAGGCCTTTGAACCACACAAAACAAGACTTCCAAATGAATTCCAACACCACCATCCTGGGACAGATGAGAAGAATATACCATGTTCTGATGGGAAAGAAAATATTAACTTAAGCTATAAGAATCCAGTAAGCAGACATGAAATGAAAATAGATGGATATCAGTTACGGCAGAACGTGCCTTCTTCGATAACGAGTCAATCACTTGCCCTGAAAACAGATTGACACTTGGATAAAAAAGTTGAAAGCACTGTGTCACATCTCGTTTTTTTTTTTTTGCTTACATAAACTTACTGAACAAACAGAACTGGTTGAGAACTTGAGACTATTGGTTGATTACCTTTGAGTGTTTGATTATAGATAAATGTGTATTGAATTAGATGTTATTTTAAATGGCTTGATATTGAAATTTAAATGGAGATAAGATGTTATGTGCATTGCTTCGGCTATGTTTTTTATGGACTAACCTATTGACGTAAATTTGAGTG
>VDFB02269756.1:0-14139 GCA_007258455.2 Sequoia sempervirens | reverse complement strand
AGGTGATGGGACAACCCGACTTAATCAAGATGATCAAAAGACACCTAGTTGTCTCTCAACTATCCCCAAAATGGTCAAGGGACCTCGCTGTCCCTCCACCATTTCGAGGACACTAGAGTGTCCCCCAACAAAGTTTTTCTGTCATGATAACAATTTTGATTTGTGTCAATGCTTTAAACATACAAACAACATCTCGGCATGTAAAAAATATTGACCTTAGAAGAAGCAACAAATATTTACATGGTATTATTGAAGGAAAAATAAACTATACTATTATTGGTTTTATTTACATAGATGCATGCTCTCTTAACTTTAGGAACTTGGTGAAAAGTGTTTCTTAATTTGCACATGACAAAATCCTCGACCTTAGCAGAGAGTGGAGGAAGCAGTGAGAGTAGGGTGGCAGTTGATGTAATCAAGTTTTCATAAATGTTTGTGATTTTTTTGTTGATTGTTGTAAGGAGTTTATAAAACCAAAGACAACAAATAAAAAAAATTCAAGAATGACAATATTCATGTCTTCAACATTGCAGCCCTCGTCATTTAGACTAGTCAATGTCCCCAACCTCATTATTAGTTCTCTAAAGAATGAAAACTTGGTCAAAAATAATGAGGATTTGGTGCTAGGGAAAACATAGGAATCACAAAGAAGCCTTAAATTTATAAAATGACATATTTATTATATATTATCATTAATTAGTTTAATAATTATAAAAATTAATTAATGTATAATATGGCTTTGATCACTCCCAACATTCCTTTGCACAAAAGTGCTCACTTTATGAGCAGACCTATGAATTCTCCTTCCTAGGGCTCTCTCATGGCTAGTCACTCTTCATTCTCTTTAGCACTTGATTCCTCCTACCCTTCTGTTGTTGTGACAAATTTTTGGATGGGACATTTTTTGAAGTGGCAAGGTTATAGGGATATAAAACAATGAAAAAAATTGGTTCCCATGGCCCTCTTTCTAACCCTAATCCATCTCTTTCCCTTCTTTGTGCTTCAACGAGCCTCTAACAAAGGTAAAAAGTTATGCACACCCTTTCTTCTCTAATCTTTCCACCCATGGCTATTGCCTGGAGGGTCTCCGGACCAAGCATGTTAGTAACTTGCACTTGGGTTTGAATGTCATAATTGAGCTTCAAAAGGCAAAGACTCTTCAAAATGGATGTGGCTCCCAAAAAGATGTGGTTGAAAGGGCACCTCACTTAAATAAGTCTACTTGCAATCCCCACACCATAATTGGACAAGTATCTAAGGAGTTCGAGGGGAGCTCTAAGACTCTTATGATTTTGGATCAAGTTCCTCTACAATTCTCCATAAATGTGTGCACATTTTGAAATTATTATGCATTTAAAGGTGGCTAAGAGGGAGGAGAGGAGTATCTATTATTCCATGTGCTCATCTACAAATTCTCTAATTTTTGGCCTAAATTAGTTGATCTTTGTGAGTAGATTTCTTTGACTTGGAAGTAATTCCTAGAGGATGAAATCTACATCTATCCTCATGTTGAAATTGAATATGCTAAGTATAGAGAATTAATCTTTAAGTAAGGTTTGTGGGTGATGAGGGATAATTTTCTCTATTTGGTCTCCCTCCTTTAACCCCCGCAATGATTCTTTTTCCACTACGCTTATTTGGTGTTGAGTTTTTGGCTCAAAGAGGAACTTTTCCATAATTTCCATGTGAATGTGTGGAAAGAGTTCAAGTAGTTCATGTTATTCTATTTTGTTTTTCACTTTTGAGGAATAAAGTCAAAGTCTTTTATTAAGCTAAGTAAGTTTAAATAAAATGTACAAAACATTTAGACCTATCTTCCATCTCGAACTTATAAGTGATTAGGATGCTTTTGTAAGTAAAACTAATTTTTGGAACATCATATTTTTAGCTAAATTAGTATAAAGATAGGAGCAAGATGGGAAGTGAATTTTTGTGTGGCTCTGATTAAACATCAATTGTGGAGGTTGCCTTGTAAGTTTTTTGAAGGAATGGAAATTGATTTGAAGGTTTAATAGAAACCTCTTCATCCAAATCAGTGTGGTCATCATGACTTGGGCTTCCCATTTCTGTGTCATCTAGATGTTGATTTATCATCAATAAAAACTGGGTTTAAACTTTATTTCCTCATGCTCTGAATCCCCCCTTCAAGTGGAACTTCCTAAAGCTGAATACCTGAATCCTTAGCAAGAATAAGCTGGTTATCACTAATCTGGATCTCAAAAGATGTCGAAAAAGGCCCTACTTCCTCATCAATCACAACATCTCTACTAAAAGTCAAGCGGTCAGTATCAACATCAATCAACCTGTAGACCTTATGATTGTCACTACACCCTGTAAGCATCAATTTCTTACTCATAGGATCTAGTTTGGTTCGCTTTTCATCTAGAATCTAGACACATGCAATAGAACCAAAAACCTTAAGATGACTAACTGTCGATTTCCTCCCAGACCATGCTTCCTCTAGGGTTTGATGTTTCACCACCTATGTGGGAGACTTATTGAGCAAATAAACTTCAGCCCAAATTTTCTAGGGAATATTCTTGTTCTCCATCATACTTCAAGCCATCTCTGTGATAGTACGGTTTCATCTCTCAACTACTCCATTCTGTTGTGGAGTGTAAGGGGTGGTAAACTGTCTTTTGATGTCGTGTTTAGCACAAAAGTTGTGGAATTCTTTAGAACAGAATTCACCTCAATTATCAGATCTAAAAGTGGTTATGGCACAACTGGACTCTTTCCACAAAGATCTACATGAACCAGTTGTAGGACTCTCTTGGCTCTCAATGCTTGTACATCATCAAAGGGTATTCTATGTTGCTTCCCAGCTTGGCAAGCCTCACACACACCTTGCATTTGTTGCTAAATGTCAAGAATGCCATCTACCAAGTTCTCTCAAGCCAATTGAGAGAGGTAGAACACATTGAGGTGTCCATACCTTTGATGCCAAAGACCAGCAATGGCTGATGCACTCTTGGCTGCCAATGCATGTTCCTTGACTTGTCCATTTTCAACTAATCTATGTAGTCCATTATCTTCTATACCAAAAGCAATAGTCTTCTTGGTATCCTTGTCAATGATATTGCATTTGTGTTTGCTGAAAATAACATCTAAATTAGGACCATGTCACATAATTTGACTTATTGAAAGTAGACTAAGCTCCACTCCAAGTACGTAGCACACATTGAGAAAAAGTTAACTTTTTCCTTCCAGAGGTTAGCTTCACAATCCTCTACCTTCAATTGTGTACTCTATGAACCAGTCTCCCCTAATGGTGAAGTGACGTGATGCTCCTAAATCGATGTACCATGTAGATGACTCCGATTGATCTACTAGTCTTCGGGCCATGAAGGCATAGAAAGTTGATGCCTTCTCTTTTGAATGCCTTGCAAAATGAACTTTCTATTGATTCTACAAAGGCGAAACTCAGTTGAATTTCTGTTTAGCCAGCCTCTTTTTGCAGTCCTTCATATGACCCAACTTACCACAATAATGACATGTGATGTTTCTCAAATTCCTTGTTGCATCCTCGTTGTGACCTTGTCCTTTCTTGTGTCACCATTTGCCTGTGCCTTTATCATTGGCTGCAAATGCTTGTTCCACACTTGTTTTATTGATGCTAGCAAATTGTTTCTTACATGTGTCCTACTATAAGCGCTTATTGCATAACTCTTCAAACTTTAGGTCAACATCCATAGCACTGATATTGAGCATCTCAATCAAATGCTCATAAGCATGTCGTAAGCTTTTTAGTGTGATTACCACCATGTCCTCTTCTTCCATCTTTCAACAATGGTTGACAATTGATCCTTGATATCCTTGATCTTGAATAAATGCTCCTGAAAGGACTTTTTCTCATCCATTGTGCTCGAAAAAAGCATATTCTTTAGAAAGAAGGCCCTACCTTTATTTGAAGTTTCATGAAGGTCATGCAAATGCTTCCAAATGTCAACTGAAGCCATCCCTAATTGGACTTCAAGAAGCATGGCATCATTCAGTGATAATTTGATCGACGTGATTGATTCTCTATCACGTTCATCAAACTTGTCTTGGTCTTTACCCGCAATCATTAGTGGGTAGCAATACCAAGGACCATTAATTTGCACCAATAAAACGTTGACTGCTGTCATGTCCCCAATTTGAGACATGTTTCCACAGGCAGAAAATAAAAGCATTTTTAAATGCTAATATCAAATAATATCAAATAATAATACGATAATATTAAATATTAAATAATAAATAATAAATTTAAATTATTATAAAAATAACATTTCAATTTTAATTACTTCTGGCCGATTAATATTTGAATTGTTCTGGCTGACCATCTTCAGGAGGCGTTTCCAGTTGCTATTTAAGGAGCACGCTAATGCTTAATTGATCATCACGAATTTGGAGAACTCTTCTTGGCTGACTTGAGGGTGTAGCTACTCGGTCGAAGAACTCAGGGGTGCGTAGCCTCTCCCTGCGCTAATTCGTGTTTTGCTTTCCTTGTTTCTTTATCCTCGCTAAGTTTAGGACCCGTTCACTTTACAGGGGCAGCGATCATTGAGAGAAGGCAATTGAACAAAGGATTGGCCGAGCTCCGCTCTGGCCATCATCCTCGCCAACCCGACCATAACCATTGAAGGCATTCTTTTCCAGTAGCACGACACCATCGGGAGTTTAGTGCAGCATGTACTACCATCAGAAGACATAGTGTGATCCGTCTAGCAGCGAACAATTTCCTTGTGGAGAGTAGGATCAGAGATTGGCGGGTGTTCATCAACTATCGTGGTACTTTCAAGGATTCTCATCCCACCATCGGGCATACACCCAGAATTGATTTCAAGCATCAGCACCATAGTCGCGACCCATAGCAGCCTCCGCATCATCATCCTGGGCGTCGATTGGATAGCGGACGACATCCTAGAGGGAGACTCATCATTGGAGACTCATCAATGTACCCGTGAAGAGACGCGAAGAAAGAATCCCGTATACATCTTCGGGATATTGTGACATTGGCGACATCATTGTTGAGGGAAAAAGTCTTGGCATATAAATCTTGAGTTATTATTCACGGGGAATCCCATCGTCATCGGGAATATTACCATTTCTGGCAGAAACAACTTGTTAGCATTGCACACTGCATATACTGCGAAGGATATTCTCCAGACTTAGTCGCCCATTTATAATTGAGGGAGCTCGTCGCACTAGTTCACTAGTGAATGTCTCTGTGAGATGAGATTATTATGATCTGAGAATTCAATGTAAGAAGTCCCTGTGTTTCAATATTCTGAGCAGTTATTTGTAATTTGTGATCATTGTGCCATTAGCTCTGTGAAATCTTCTGGGACAATACAATGCAGTGGAATCTAGTTTATTTGTCAATCATTTATATTTCAATCTAGAAGTAATTGGCCGTGTGATAGGTCTAACTATATAGGTGATTAGCTTGTGTGTAGAATTGAATTTGGGTTCAGATCTGTGTTTTTTTATCCAAATTGTGCTTAGAACATTACAGAGCAAGGTATTCTGATCTTCATGGTTTTCTCAGTAATTCGCTAAGTTAAAGATAGCTTCTTTGATTAGTTAGAACATGGTCATTATCTCATCCAAGAGGGCATAGTCTATGTTCATTCATTGGCCGAGTGTCCTCAATGTTTCTTGTGATTCTCTATTAGCGGAGTATCTCACAGTGTTATTTTAAGTATATGGTGCTCATGGCTGATTTCTGCTGTTAGTGGATGCTGTTGCAACAAGTGCTGGAGATAACTCTGTTATATCAAGTTGATCTCTCTATTATTGTTTCGTGCTGTGCAAACTAAGCATTAGATGTTACAGATCTGTCATTGAATTTCTGTGTGAATTAGGCATAGGGCCATCACAACTGCCTTCTAACATGATATTGAGTAATGAAGCCATCTCTCTTGCAATTCAAAATCACAGAAAATGAAGAAGCTTGTTGCTGTTAGAAAAACTACAAAGAATTTTGTGAAAAAATTTGCAAAACTTGAGCAACAAAGCAAAAAACCCACAATTTTGTAAAAAAATTGCAAAAAAGAATTACGGAAAAATCTGCAAAAAAAATTGAAAAGAATTTGAAAATTTCCCAAAAAAATCTGCAGAAATTCTAGAAAAAATCTGCAAAAATTCCACAAACAGCAACAATTTTGTACAAAAATCATCAATCGTCAAAAAAAAGTCTTAGAACCCTATGTGATTAACTATTAAAAACCCACAAATTTTGTAAAAAAAATCCACCAAAAAATTACAAAAAATAGACACACAAATTTATTGAAAAATTTTGTCAAAAACCTTCGTACGAATCCGTACAGCTTCCTTTGGCACATTCTTTTGTGTCCCTTGCGTGCAATTCATCACTATCACAATCCATAGAATTCACACGCTTTCTAATCTCGAGAATTTACAAAACCCAAACTTTGATACCATATTACAAAAACAGCACACAGAAAGTTAACCAAGATTGCATAAAAATATATTTAGAAATAAGGAGCAAAAGCATCCTTATATAGGATTACAAATATCTTATCCACAAAGGATAAGGATGACAACTCATAGGATAAGATTGACAACTCATAAAGCAATAAGTAAATTTTATCCATAGAGGATAAGGATGACAACTCATAGAAAAAATATCTAAATTCAACATGACTTTATTAAAAAAGATTCTTAAAGTCTATCATAAAAGCTAATTGACCATTACAATATACAACAAACTTTAATACATTGAACCTTTTTGTGAGTGTCTAAGGAATAAACAACACTTGTTTAGTTAAATGATCTTCCTAGTTCTAAAATTCAATAATTTGTGGTTCAATCTTCCAAAGGCAAAAAAGTATGATAGAATCCACTCAAGCTAGTGAGTCCACCTCCAAACCTAAGTAAAAGTATAATCCAAAACCCACTATCTCTTTCTAAGTCCAATGAGTCTTCTCTAAGACAAAGAAGAGATCAAGTGAAACTTGCAATTTTTTTGTGGCAAACTTGGACATGATAAATCCAAGCATTGGAAGAGGTTAGAGGCATCGGAGGAAGCCATGCAACAGAACAAAATTTCTATCTCCAAACCTTTTTCCACTAGTGAAAGCCTTAAGTTGGAATTATGAGGGGGTGTGGGTGTGAATGTGTCTTTTACTAGACAAGTTTCTTTTGGTGTCTTGTTCACACCTAGTTAGCTATGTTTAAGGACTTTTCTTTTGCATATGATGTGCATATGACACTTTTAGGGCACTTATTGTTGATGTTTATGAGTTACAGCGTCAGGAGTATTCTTCCAGCAATCTCCTTATTTGCAATAAATTAAATAATAGCTTAATGCTATTTAATTTATAAGAGATGTTTATTCTTTAAGAGGCGCGAATATTTAAGAGGTGCTATTCATATGGTAAAGCCGACATTATGAAGAGGCACGTTTTATTTTAAAAGGCACGAGTTCTTATGAAGCCGACCTACTTCTTATTGGATGCGATTCTTCTTGGAGGCCGACTTTGAGATTAATGAAAGGACGTGTCTCTCATCCTCTCTTGTATTTATAGTCATTGAGTTCTTTCCATTCAGCAATCAGTTTTATATTCATTGTTTTTCACATCTGTTAAAAGTACGAATTGTAGAAGAAGCAGATCAGCTGAGTTTATATCCTTTCTGTTCTATTAAATCTCATTGAGGAGCAAGTTCGATTCATTCCATTCAAGTGCGAATATTATCAAAGGCGAATATTATCAAGGGAGAATTCTATCAAGTGCGAATTCCTCAAGGGCAGATTGCGAATTCCTCTAAGGCCGAATTGAACCTTAAGGAGTGACAGTAATTTTCTGTTCTTGCATTTACAGTTGGTACTGAATATTGGCCTTGTGATTGGCCTCATTGTAAAGAGATTGGTTGCCATTGTTTATATATATAAGAGAGATCTTTGTTGCTGGGTTTTTTTCCCTCAAGAGGAGGGTTTTCCCAGGCTATCTGCTGTGTCATTGTGTCTGATTTTGAATTATTTTTTCTGTACACTTAATCTGATCACTAAATTTAACACTTATCACATGCACTTGTAGAGCTCTTACCTACCCCAACTAGCTTCTTGTCTCACCCTTCACTATATACAAAGGTCTCTATGTACAATGTAGTTGTATCGATATTTCACAATATAGCATTTTTTTTTGCATCTCTCCTATGGAAGGTTCTTTTGGCAACTTCAACGTTTAGTACATATATAAATATAATTAGGTAACCAAAGACTTAAAGAAGAGATAACTTAATAAAATTTAAGCACTTGCAAAAGAACATTATTCTCAATATATTTTTTAGCAGAAACCAACACATTTTAAAATAAGTTTAAACTTTTTCATATTGTTTGAGTACGTACCTTGCCAAACACCGACTATAAGCTAAAAGGCATTGCCTATATTCAACAGTAGACTTCAATGCTAGAGCTGATGCTAACCGAGCCTCTAAATGAGCCCGAGTCTGCATTTTATCTTCACTTAATGCCCTGCCATACACAATAGAAATGATGTAAACATATTTCAAAAATGAAAGAAACTAAAAACTATTCCAACATAAACATATGTTCAGAAACATTAAAACAATAACGAACAACATCTCTCATTAAAGTAGAAAACATGAAGCACATTTGAAAAGAATTTGACCTGCTCCATGAGATGTTTCTCATGGCAAACTTGCAAGCATCCGCTTGCAAAGCTGCTAGTTCACAATCTTGACTTGTCTTTACAGGTAAAGTACTTGAGAAATTTGATGCAGGGAAGCAATCATCTGCAACCCTTAGCCAGCATCTCATACTAACATGGAAAATAAATGCATGACGGGTAGCAAGAACCACAAGTGGATTTCCAGACCTTGAAAACCTGGCAGATATGACTTTTATTATCCCTGTTAAGAAAATAGATTAATACAGGAAACAGAGCCATAAACACCATCCATTCCATCTGTTTATCTAAAGTAGGTTAATGCTAAGAAAACCATATCAATGCCATCCTGTTGTCTGCTACCAAAACTGGCTCCTATTGTAAGAGGAAATGGATTCAAGAGTCTACCCGAGCCATTTGTAGAAGAAACTGTAGCTGAAGCAACTAGAGGAGCAAGGGAGTCGTGTACAAGGCAATTCCAATGAAATAGATCCCAGAGATACATTGAGCCCCTCTGTGTAAGCAGAAGTAACTTCCATCCCTCATCACAATCTATGAATGTTGGCGCTGAACCTACCATCATGGTTGGGAAGGCTCTCCTTCCACATTTTGTGTAAACCTTCAAAGATTAAGAGTGTGACAGTCATATAGCAAGTTTAACAGAATATCGCAAAAGAATTCTCTAGCAATATCCATATGTTGGCAACTATTGAAGAACCAGAGTTGCAGGACGTGGGACATTTCATAAGAAATTAAAAATTGTATGTCCAAATATCAAATTTCTTATAACAAACAATTATAACTTAGTCATACCTGTAGGCAACCATCCTCACATCCAACTGCCCAAAAATTGGCATTGCCTGCCAAAACAGTTACATTTCCAGGCAACTTATCACGCCACTGTGTAAGACCTCCTTTTGAACAAATTACTTCCATCTCCTTCAGCCCAGAACCATTTGTTGTGTCAGTAACACTATTTACAGATCTAGCTTCTAAACATGTTGGTATACTATTTGGTTCCCTATCTGTGTCAAATATGCTTATAGCTAATATCCCTTTAGGATTTTGGCTATTCAACACAGTAACAAGCTCAGAATGCATAAGATTTCCTCTGGCATCATGATCTACAGAAAGTTGATCCGTCTCTATTGTGAGAGACTCATTAATACAAGCCCTTGCACAAAACGCTGATGGATTTTCACTTCTAGAATGGGAACGTTTGGGTTGCTCATTTCCTCCTGCAAGAAAAGTCCGCTTCTGCCCAGCTACTGTAGCTCCATTATCACTGAGCCCTAACCGATGGTCATCCTTTCTTTGACCAAATTTAGGAGAACCCAATTCAGGCATAGCCCCATGTGCTCCGTTAGAATCCTGCTGCACAGGAACACCAACTGCTTCTGGAATAATCCTCTTACGGCCATCTGGTCGCCTGTACTCTCTTTGCTTCACAGGACTGGTAACCTTGGTAGAGTTGCTTTTATTTAGACCACCTGCAGCTGAACCACTAGTCCTTTTTCCAACATCTAAAGCCTGAATATCAGAGCTCTTTGTTGCTAGCTGCCCCTCAGTTGAATTACCAGGATTACTATATGACTTCCCAGCTAAACTACTACGCTGTGCAGTAGTATTAGCCTTTTTGCTACCAGATTGCTTGGCTGCTGCTGCTTCAAGCAATAGTTGGGCAGGACTCTCAGCTAAGCTTGTCTGTCTTCCTCTCACATCACCATATCGACGACTCCTTATTTCATCCATCTCAGCATCTGAAATCCTATGACCCAATTCTTTTGGCTCAAAATGGAATGTGGCAACACTTCCATCCAAAGAACAGCAGAAAAGCGAATATCCATCAGGGCTCCTGTTTCACATGCACACACACCTCAGAATCCATTAAATAAAACATAAATCACTTAATCAATATCACATAAAATATCAAATGGATTTAACGCAGATAGAAGGTCTAGAAATATGAAATACAACATAAGGAAAGTTGAAACGATAGTACACTAATAAATTTCTCACCATGAGAGATCAACAACACTCTGAGAAAAAAAATGTTTCCCAACAAAAATCGGTCGTGGACTGACTGTAGTCCAGACAGTAATACTGCAATCTTGGCTTCCCATTGCTATTACATTATAGAATTTTCGATCCTTTGAGGCCGATTTCAATGCACCATTAGCATGTCCACTTGTGTCCACTTGTTGATGGTCTACTGACTCTGAACCATTGACATGATGTTTGCAAAACATGGTATGGTTGAACTTGACTGCAACAACCGGAGCATTATGCCCAAGAAAGTCGAATGTTGCAGACCAGTCCCCCCTTTCTAATACTGGTGCAGAGTGGCTCGGCTTTTGAAACCCATGTGTTGTCGTAATAAAATGTCCACAGGGTGACCATCCAAGACGCCTAAAGAACGTTGATCCTACCTGCAATCAAAATAAACAAGAAAATCAGCCATCCCACCCCAGAATTGGTATATTGACTGGAAATTGTACCAAACAAACAGCACTCCAAGGCCTTACTGATTTTCCCCAATGGCCTTCAGTTCTGTGTTCTCGACTCCAGTCACTTGTGCGCCAGATAATGACACTTTTGTCATCCGACTGGCTTGCAAGAAAAGAACCAATTGGATCCCATGCAACTCCTTTGACAAGGCTAGTGTGACCCTTTAAAAGAACAATAGAAGTTGCATCATTCATATTCCATATATGAACTGTATTATCCAAGCTACAACTGGCTAGCATTGAATCATCTGGAGACCAGTTGAGATCCACCTACTTCAATTAGTACACACACATAAACCATCTCGGTTAGTAACACTACTGTGATTGTACACAAATAAGACTGAAAATAATCCAGTTCTCTGAAACTAAACATACAAAAGGAAAACATTAGACTTTTGAAAATAAATCTACATAAAATTACCACATCTGCAGTGTGGCCTCGCAAGGTCATCACAACTTTCCAGTTCTCAACATCTGGAGGTTCTCCACTCCCAAATTCTGTAGTGCCAGACCCAGCTTTCTTTTCGTGGATGAGAATTACCTTATCATCAGAACCTGAAGCTATGTGCCGACCATGTTTAGCCCATCTCACACAATTAACAGAACCAAAGTGGTCACGAAGAGTGGCAAGCAATGTGGTTGATTGATCATTATCCACTTCTTTCGCCACTGGCTTCATGCTCCATATGCGAACCTTCATGCATAAAATTCCAAAATATATCAGTTATGCCAAAAGATGGAAAGAGTTTCCCTATACAGATATTAACTGTTAGAAAACCATGAGTGAACAAACAAAAGGAAGTGACACCTACTGATAATGCTAAGGCCTCAGGGTCAAATAGCAAACAAAAAAAATGACGCCAATTTAGGTAACACCTTTTGACTAATGTTGACTGGAGCATCCATAGCATTGTAACAGAAATCACAAAAAATCACAATTAATCATAAAAATTATGAACCGTCAGGTTTTGAGACTTTTACCCACAAAAGAACTGCAATTTTAAATAAATCAGAGTCAACATTCTTTAACTGACTTTTCCCCAAAAAATCATGAAAAAAAATTGTCAAAACATGCTATTTTTTACCATTTTTAATCAATTTTATCTTCAATAGGCATTTTTTGTCAAAATAGGGCTTTAACCTCTTTTAAAAATGTTCAGAGAGCAGCACACAGGTTGGATAAAGCCATGTGCATTGTTTGTACCATAGTAGCAGATCGCGGGAAGAAAAATCATGATTTATTGCAAGATTTTGGATCTTCGCATTAATCACAATTTTTCCCTAAAATCATACGAGAAATCCATGAAAACAACCCACATATTTTGTCCGCCAAAAGCACACTGATTTTTCTTAATTTCAAATAATAAATTGCTGCAATTTTATTCTTTCCTTCTCCATTAAGGTTTTGTTCTTCTCCTTATGAAAATTCAGGCTTGATTCAATTCCCCTTCAACCAGTTTCCTTGAAATTTGAAATGAAGAGCCGGCTAAGGCTAAGCATATACCCACGTTTTGTGGGTATGTGATAGAACTATAGTTATTTTCACTGGTTATGCGTATACATCCATTGCTAGGAGGGTGTTTATGCATGGACCTATAGCTGTTTTTGGCTCCGCCAGTTATCCTCCCTACTGTCACATCCAACATTAGCATATAACCCTAAATTAGGTTAAATTAGGTGCACAACATAGCACAAATTTTTAATTTAAATATTTACTTTATTTCTAATTTTGTATTATATATTTTTATTTTTATTTATAATTTTATATTTGAACTTAATAAATAAAGCAAATTTATTTTTTAATATATTTATATTAAATAAAATATATAATATAAATTCTTATATATATTTTTATTGTTAAAAAACTAAAATTATAATATATTATTAATTTTTAGGAGATAAATCATAAAATGAATTGCAAATTTTATTTTATAATATATCAAAATAATTAAAAACATTACAATAATTTTCTTAATTATAAGGATCGGGGACCCAGCTCAATTGGCTAAAGCATCCTATTGCATGCAAGAGGTCACAAGGTCTAGTCTCCCCCGTCCCCGTGGTACCGGAGGGCATGTTGCACCAGCATCACCAGTCACGTGAAAAAAGTTTACCAGGGGCACTACAGTTTATAGGGGGGGCTACCCGATTCCTGCAGTCAAAAAAAAAAAATCTTAATTATAAATTTATATAAAAAATATATAATTAAAATCAATTAGGTGCACAACTTTGCATTAATATAGATTTTTATTTTTATTTATAATTTTATATTATGTATTTTTAATTTAAATTTTTATTTTATCTATGATTTTATATTTAAACTAAAAAATTAAATTGTAGAATTTATTTTTTAATATATTTATTTAAAAATTAAATTCTAATATTGAATAAAAATATATAATACAATATTATTATATATATAATATATTATCATATGAATTAAATTCTAATGAATGATAATATGTCCTCATTTCTAGATAGTTGGTTCCCTCCATTCTCCCACCCTCTTATAAAAGAGCTTTGGGCTCAAATCCCCCCTTTCTTGGTTTGGTGTCTCTTGAAAGAGAGGAACAACCACATCTTCATGGATTCAGCCAAGAATGTTGATGAAGTCTTTGCCTTCTCCAAGCTCTTGATGGAGAATATATCTATCAGCAAGATAAATAAAGGTCCCTAAGTCTCCTCCTTCCTCCCTGGAGCTATACATTGCTAAAAACTAGGGCATCACGGTGGACATTAAAAAGGTTGACAAATCTAAAAAGATTACTTAGTTGAATACCCTCTGGAAACCTCCTCTTGTTGGTTGGTGCAAGCTGAACTTTGATGGTTCAGCAAATGAGAACCCGGGCCCTACTAGTGAGGGAGGTATCTTGAGGCTGGCATGACACACCTGCTCAGATACCACTGTACTATCCTCAATGGGACCTGCCCTAAGATTCTGGAATTAATTTTTTTATTTTTGCCCTAGATTTCTGCTCAAAACCCTAATTTCTGATTTT
>VDFB02269755.1:0-65044 GCA_007258455.2 Sequoia sempervirens | reverse complement strand
AACACAAAGCACATCCCAAAGCATACACTGAATACTTGCATGACACTATTTTCTCTATTTATCAAATTTTCTCAAAAGCACTTGGAACCCAAGTACCAAAACATCATTGTAGCACATACTTCACTATAACACACCTCTAAACATAGCAACATTGGGATAACTCCTTGTACTTATAGCACTTCAACATCTCAACTATGCATGCACAACCTGTAAACCTTCTTTATTAAAATTTCTCAATATGCTCAACATATGCAACCAATAACCAACTTCCTTGACATCAATGACAATAGCAATTAGTTGACATCAATGAAAACGCCTTCATACTTGTAACAATCTCCTCCTTTGTCATTGATGGCAACACAGGATGTGAAAAACCATCAAAGATAACACAACAGCTCTGAATAACTTTCTCATGATTTCTTTTACTTTCTCTCTCCCTGTGTAGATAAAATTTTCACATGACGCTTTCTCTCCCCCTTTGACATCAATGGCAAAGACAAAAGATGTTTTACATTATTCTCTCCTTTGGCATTGAACTAAGATCTATACTAGTATTGAATACTCCCCCTTAGGAGTATACCCAATCAATTGCACAATGACAACATATGACACTACATGCTCCCTCTTAAGAGGTAGCCACCAAACATCAGTCCAGAAGGAAGACAGATCCATAGATCTATCAGACTGATGCATCTCCATATGCATCTAGTTCAAGAAAGGAGGGGGAATAACCCCCAACTTCTCCTGGAGATACTAAAAAATATCTTTAGGAAGAGCCTTAGTAAATATGTTAGCAATCTAATCCTTTGTAGGTATATACTAAAGATTTACTTCATTCTCCAGAACCTTCTCTCTCAAAAAGTGATACTTGATAAATATGTGCTTTGTCCTTGATTACATCACTGGATTCTTTGAAATGTTAATAGAACTTGTATTATCACAAAAAATAGAGATGGGATCATCATACATTACTCTGATAGCCATCAATGTATGTCTCATCCACAAAACTTGTGCACAACAAGATGCTACAACAATATACTCAGCCTCTACAATGGATAAGGAAACTGAATCTTGTTTTTTGCTAACCATGATTCCAAACTGCATCCAAGAAAGAATGCACCACCACTTGCACTTTTTCTATCATCAACATAACCTGCCCAATATGCATCTATATAAGCACTTAGTGTAATGTCGATATCCCTCAGATATAATAATCCATGATCCGGAGTGGCTTTTAGATATTTGAATATTATCTTCACAATTACAACATGTGTTTCTTTAGGATCCTCTTGAAATCTAGCCACAAGACAAACATCATGCATGATATATGATCTGGTAGCAATTAAATACAATAGTCCTCCAATCATTGATATGTATTTTCTCTAATCAACCTTAAGAGAATCATCAACCTTAATTTGCAGCCAGTTACCATAGTATTGCATACCGGTTTGGAACCATCCATTCCAAATTTCTTAAACATTTCTTTTGCATACTTTAATTGTGAAATGAAAATCCCTTTGTTTGTTTGATTGATTTGTGTAAGGAAGCTAAGGTAGCAGAACAACTTCATACACCAATCTTGAGAGGAGAATAATGTAAAAAATTTACAGATCTTTATCAGTTATAGAAACTTAAATAGAAATAATCATAAATATCATGCATACCATGACATAGTGATTTATGTGGGAAAACCCTTTCGGGAGAAAAACCCCACACTTTAAAAGCTTCCCAATATATTATTCAGTAAATCACAAAGATTATAATATACTTGCAGAGCAAGCTTCTCATAGGAGTATCACCACTCAGAGATCAAGAGATAACACGACTACTATCATAATCTCAAAAATCATCACAATCTCTACCACAGTCATAATACAACGCCCTCATAAAATAGAGTTACATTTTAGGGCAAGAGAAGCCAACAAAATATTTTCCATTTGTAATGTCCCTGTTTTGGAGGTAGATTGATTTAATTAAATTAATTAATAAAGTTGTCCAAAATAATGATTTTTCGTGAGGATGACTAATTGATTATATTAATTAAATTAAAAGTGGTATTAAGTTAATTATTTATAAGGTTATCAAATAAATCAATATTATAAGGTGACCTTATATTTAATTAATTTAATAAAGTGACTTGAATAAAATAGTATATCATAAAGTCACTTAATAAAAAGTAAAATAATATTCTAGAATCTTCTTGAAGAATTGGAGAAAAAGAATAAATAGAGGGGTTGCTTAAGCTTCTAATCATCCAGATTTGAATATTGCTTTGACATTTTCAGTTGTGGAGCCAAGGGTTTTTGTAGTATATCAGCATTGTCTTTGGGAATGGAAACTCCCATTGATAGCATAACTGAGGAAGTGAAATATCTTCTGAAGGGTTGCAATTGTGGAGGTGATACTTCAGCCATCTCAGCTGGGAAAAATTAGTGGCCAAGGGCCAATTTTGCATAACTCGATTTGGAGCATTTGTTTGTGACAATTTGGTATCAAGATCTTCATTCATTTGGCATTCTTGGGAGGACGTCTTGTAATAAGAAGAATCTGATTTTTATAATCATAAATTACAGTCATCTATTATTCTACATAAAGCCACGATTTTTTGTATTAGAGAGTCTCTTTGAGTTCAATGTTGCTAGGAGTTAAAGGCGCTTCACTCAAGGAAGCAAGGAGACCTTGCTAAGAGTAATTGAGAGCATTTTCTAAAGGTCGACATCAACATATTTGGCATACCAACAACAAATAGGGGCGGCAGCATTAACAAATCAATTTGAGCTTGGAGTCTAATATTTGGTCTTGTTGTTAGTTCATGCTTCATCTCCCCTACAAGGTGTCCCTTGTGGCCAGGTTCTACAAATTTTCTATCAGCTCTAGCAGTGCATTTTGTTTAGTTTTACTTTCAGCTGTAGGAGAAGTCATTACCAGCATTAATACAGATTGGATAAATTCTTTGTAATTTTCCAAGAGTCTTGGCTATCTCATGAGAATTGTATTGTATAATTATATTTCAGTAAGGAGATACAAAATTTTTGGTTACATACAGATGACATTGTGCATTGTAATATCATTGTACTTAGCTTAGTGGTATGCATGCCAATTGTTTGACAAAATGTCAACTGGATGTAAGTGATCATTTTGTTCATGAAATTCATGTATTTTTATTTGAAAGGTTAAAAAGAAGTTGAATTTGCATCTAATCCATTATTTAGACATCTTAGAATTTATTGTAAACATTTAGAATTACATTTCAAATCATTTGGTGCATATATATCAAACTGAAAAAGTTCAAACTAGCAAGCTTAAGATTGCATGAAAAGTGTTTGACAATATTCCTTGAGTGCAAATTTGCATCAAGTTAGCAAGGAATATTACAGTGGTATTAGAGCCATGATTCTGTCATCCTGTGATTTACAAATTTATATGTCAAATGAGTGGGAGACCATATACTAGAAGTCAAGCAAGAAATCAGAATTTTTGATTTCCACCTACTCTAGAGGCAAATACTTTTTCAGAGGCTTTGAGACATGTAGGAAAAGCAGTTGAAGGTTTTGAGGAAATAGTTTTAAACATGTTAGACAATAATAGGTAGAATATGGATGAAAGAGAAGCTCAGATAGGAAGTTTGATGGGATGATTGATATGATGTCACGCTTGCTAGCTAGAATGGATAAACAAGCAGTTCATAATCAGAATCACCACCAGAATAAAAACAATCACATTGGAGATAATAGTGGTGTTAATGGAAATAATAAGGAGGTCAATGGAAAGGATAGAGCAACAAATTCTAGAGGATCAGCCTCTAGACCTCTCTTCCCTACTTTCACACCAAGAGAAGAACAACAAGTGAAGGCTACAGTAACTTTTGTAGATGATGCAAAGAAAGCATACATGGAATATTCTACATTACCTCCTGATCTTAGAGGACAATGGACCTTTGATCAATTAATGAATCAAAGGAATAGAAGAAATAGTGGGAGGAATGATCACAGTCCTCATATAGCTCCAAGGATTAACTTTCAACAAGCTCTTGGGAAGGTGACATTGGCCCTTTTTGATGGAAGTGGAAAATGTACAGCAAGGCCAAGGGTGCAAAAGCTAGATAACTACCTCTCTTTATGACCAATGCCTGAAGAAGACACCATCAAATTTTCTACACTACATTTGGAGGGAACTGCTCACGAATGGTGGTACCACAGTTTGATCACTCTTGGCCATAACCTTGTCAATACTTATGAGGAGTTCACCAATATACTAATAGACAGATTTGATGTCAAGGATCCTGAGGTGACATTTAGGGAGCTAGCACAATTTAAGCAACATGGAAACTTAGAAGCATATGTTGTCAACTTTCAGAGGTTGTCAATAATGGTGCCCAATATCAATGAAAGGAGGTTGGTAGTTTTGTTCACTAAGGGATTGATGGAACCATTGAAGGGGTGGATTAAGGCCTTTGATCCCCCTTCTCTTCAAGAAGCGATGAAGAAGGCTGGGAGCATGGATTTCGCAGCCCCAAAGAGCAAGAGTTCACAGAAGGAGGTCCCTTCTACTAGTAATGAGAGTCCCCAACACATTGCTAATAAGAAAAAGAAATCAACACCCATGATTGATGAGGAGACACGAGAAGAGTTGAGGAAGAAGAAATTGTGCTATTGGTGTAAGGAACCTTATAAGAAGGATCATGATTTCCCATTGAGACCTAAGGGCAAGGAAAATCATTTTATGTGGGCATATTTTGAGGACTCTGATTCTAATGATGTGGACCAGTAGATTGCTTTAGGAGTTGATAAGGACGAGAAGGCATCTGCTCCTTTGGAATTTCCTACTAATGTACAGGATGAGACTACATTTAGATTTAGAGGGTCAGTTGATGGGCAGCATTGCATTGCTATGCTTGACACTAGTGCAACATATAACTTTATTACTGGGATTTTGTATCTAGGTGCATATTTTAGGCTGAGGATTTTGATGGATTCAGAGTTTGGATTGTTGATGGATATACCCTCACATGCACTAGGCGGATTACTAATCTCACTTTGATGTTGAATACTTATGAGTTACATTATGATTTCTTTGTGGTCAACATGGGTGAGATGGATATAGTTTTTGGCATGAAATGGCTCGAGGACTTGGGATTATTTACTCTCAACATACCTAAGATGGAGATTTCATTTGAGGTGGATGGAAGGAAACATTTGTTAAGGGGAATTAAAGATGGGGGCTTGCATTCTATCACTTCATGCAGAGGGCTAGAGAGAAAGAGAAAGAAGGTGGTGATTCAAGAGAAGCATGAGATGATCTTCAATCCATTGTTTGAGGTTGAGGCTACTTGGTCATATGACAATCCACTCTATGATTTGGATGTTGATCACTATCTTGATTCTAGTCTTGATATGAGCATTGATGGTAGCATTTGTGATCCTTCCAGTGCATCGGGATTACAAACAGAACTCGCAAAGGAGATTTCAAAGATGTACATGGTGAGGAGTGTGTATAGCTTCACATTTGATCCTCATGTACATGACTTATTTCAGATGCATGGTTCTGTGGTGCATGTGTTGGATAGTTTGGATGATAGCTTATCTTGTGCCAAGTTTGGAGGAAAATATAATCAATCTCTTGAGTTGCTTCCTTCTGTGACTCATAGTCCTGTAACACTCAATCGTGGGATTGAATTGATTCAGTTGGTTCAGTTTGTTATTCTTGTGATGGTTTGATAGGAATTTTTTGGAGGTAGTAGGGACGTTGTGTAGTCCTTGTGGGATCCAAGTGGAGTGATTGAATTGATTGAGGACAAGCAATTTTAGGAGGGGTGGACTATAATGTCCCCATTTTGGAGGTAGATTGATTTAATTAAATTAATTAATTAAGTTGTCCAACATAATGATTTTTTATAAGGATGACTAATTCATTATTTTAATTAAATTAAAAGTGGTATTAAGTTAATTATTTATAAGGTTATCAAATAAATCAATATTATAAGGTGACCTTATATTTAATTAATTCGATAAAGTGACTTGAATAAAATAATATATCATAAAGTCAATAAAAATATAAAATAATATTCTAGAAGCTTCTTGAAGAATTGGAGAAAAAGAATAAATAGAGGGGTTGCCTAAGCTTCTAATCATCTAGATTTCAATATTGCTTTGACATTTTCAATTGTGGAGCCAAGGGTTTTTGTAGTATATCAGCATTGTCTTTGGGAACGAAAACTCCCATTGATAGCATAACTAAGGAAGTGAAATATCTTCTGAAGGGTTGCAATTGTGGAGGTTATACTTCAATCATCTCAGTTGGGAAAAATTATTGGCCAAGGGCCAATTTTGCATAACTCGATTTGGAGCATTTGTTGGTGACAATTTGGTATCAAGATCTTCATTCATTTGGCATTCTTGGGAGGACGTCTTGTAATAAGAAGAATATAACTTTTATAATCAGAAATTACAGTCATCTATTATTCTACATAAAGCCACGATTTTTTGTATTAGGGAGTCTCTTTGGGTTTGATGTTGCTGGGAGTTAAGGGCGCTTCACTCAAGGAAGCAAGGCGACGTTACTAAGAGCAATTGAAAGCATTTTCTAAAGGTCGACATCAACATATTTGGCATACCAACAACAAATAAGCACGGCAACATTAACAATTCGATTTTAGCTTGGAGTCTAACATTTGGTCTTGCTGTTGGTTCATGCTTCATCTCCCATACAAGGCATCCCTTGTGGCCAGGTTCTACAAATTTTCTATCAAGTCTAGCATTCTATTTTGTTTAGTTTTTCTTTCAGCTATAGGAGAAGTCATTACCAACATTAATACAGATTGGAGAAATTCTTTATAATTTTCCAAGAGTCTTGGCTATCTCATGAGCATTGTATTGGATAATTATATTGCAATAAGGAGATACAAAATTGTTGGTTACATATAGATGGAATTGTGCATTGTAATATCATTGTACTTAGCTTAGTGGTATGCATGCCAATTGTTACACAAAATTTCAACTAGCTGTAGGTGATCATTTTGTTCATGAAATTCATTTATTTGTAGTTAAAAGGTTAAAAAGAAGTTTTATTTTCATCTAATCCATTGTTTAGACATCATAGCATTTATTGTAAACATTTAGAATTACATTTCACATCATTTGGTGCATACATATCAAACTGAAAAAGTTCAGACCAACAATTTTAATGTTGCATGAAAAGTGTTTGACAATATTCCTTGAGTGCAAATTCACATCAAATTAGCAAGGATTATTACAGTGGTATCAGAGCCACAATTCTGCCATCCTGTTATTTCCAAATTCACCTATTAGATGAGTGGGAGACCATATACTAAAAGTCAAGCAAGAAATCAGCATTTTCGATTTCCACCTACTCCAGAGGCAGATACTTTTTCAGAGGCTTTGAGACAGGCAGGCAAAGCAATTGAAGGTTTTGAGGAAATAGTTGAAAACATGTTAGACATTAATAGGTAGAACATGGATGAAAGAGAAGCTCGGATAGAAAGGAAGTTTGATGGGATGATTGATATGATGTCATGCTTGCTAGCTAGAATGGATCAACAAGCAATTCAGAATTAGAATCATCACTAGAATCAAAACAATCACACAGGAGAGAATGGCGATGTTAATGGCAACAATACGGAGGTCAATGGAAGAGATAGGGCAATAAATACTAGAGGATCAGCCTCTAGACCTCTCTTCCCTACTTTCACACCAAGAGAAGAACAACAAGTGGAGGCTACAGTACCTTTTGAAGATGATGCTAGGCAAGCATACATGGAATATTCTATATTACCTCCTAATCTTAGAGAAAAATGGACATGTTCTGACCTTTTCACACATCACCCCATTGCAAATGGGGACCCCCAGTAGTTTGCTAGTTTTTAAGATTTTTTCCTTCGCGCAACAGTTTCATAAGGTCATTGTTTTGAGAGTTTCAAGTCATAGTTTTCAGTAATCACCCAAGCCAACTAGAGAATCCAAGCCCAAATCAGTGCCTAAATGTCACATAAGTGCTCAGAGAGTCCGGAAGACGAAGATCACCTGTGCTTTGAGCCAATTCTGACACTTCCTACTTTTTAGGGAATTTGCTTTTTCATTTTTGGCATTTTTGGACCATTTAGGGATCCCTATTTTTTAGGGATTTTGCTTTTTCTATTTTTAGAAAGTCAACCCTAGTCAAAGAGTCAATGTTTCCATTTTAATGCATTCACAAGTCCGCTCTTCACATGGAGAAAGACATCCTCCGCGTCCCGCCATGCCTTGATGTAATGGAAAGACCCTTCAGTGCTCCGCCTCCAAGACTTAGAAGAAAATGGTGCATATCAAAAGCCCTCCCACATGGTGTTGATATGGTTTTGGACTGCACCAACGTTAGGACAAAGTCGCCAACAGCTTCACCCTAGTTCTCTTGATCAAAGTATTCAAGATGCTAAGATTGCAAGGTTTCTCCTTTGCATTCAACTCCAAGGTTCCTTTTAATGCTAATAGGTCTCGGGCTTTGGTTTGTAATGACTTATCGGTATTTCGCTGGGACTTACGTAATTGTTTGGCAACAGAGAAAGTAAATTCTAAAATTGCTCTGAAAAAGGATTTTCAAGCCCGGCGAAGCGCTGGTTTACCGGCTTTTAATCGTAAAGTATCGAATTGAATGGTGCATGGTTAAGAAGGTTCTAATTTCCCACTTAAGGCATGAGACAATGTAAGTATCGTAATCACGCCAGCGCCTAAACCAAGCTCCGCTTCTGCCTCGACAAATTACGTAACCGGGTGCAACTCCTTCGAGAGTCTAAGGTGTTCAGATCATAATTCAACGCGAAGACACTGTCACAACGACGCATACCAATGTGTGAATCACAAACGAAGTTAAGTCCGCGATGTTCCAGTTGACCACACAAGGCGCATTCACCATCAGCGATCACACTAGTGGTATGGATAGACGAAATTTGCTCAAACTGAAGGCCACATTCCACAATTAACATCTACTTGCATGGAAATGAAAAATTATAATACTTTGAACTATTTTATCGCCACCATTTGAATAGGGGCAGCGAAGAAACCTTATAGCTACTCACAACAAAGACGAAATTCACCATCAATGAAAAACTCTTTATTGAGAGAGTGTTCACAACAATTTCTTACAAAGTTTTCAAAGGGAAAACTTTCCCTCTTCTTCAAACTACACTATCAATCTATACTAAGTTACTCTAAGCTATCACCTAGTTGTCTCTCTACTCCAACTTCTACTCTAATGAGATACAAATGAGGACTCCTAGATGCCCACCCAACGGATCACAATTAATGACCGGATGGCCTGGACAGCCACCTCAAAATGCAAACAAGATTCACCCTAAAAACCACCATAATGGAGAGTGGGGCAATAAATGAGCAATTAATGGCCACCATCTTCTAGAAGATTCCAGCCTTGAAATGCATTCACACTGCTCTGTTGTTTGCGTTTAGCCAATTTTGTTGATCGCTTGGAGGAGGGTAAAAGAGTCTCTAAGATTGCCTCCTTAGATAAAATTTGATAGAATCTGGAGTTCAACTGCTCTTGATCTTCTTCTTGACGTTGTTCTTCATCCTTGCTCGAACTTCCACTCTTTTCTCCATCTTGAGTTTTGAAAACATTTCTTCTCTGTCTCTAAGTCTCAACACTTAGCCATTTTTCACAACTTTTCTTCCTTCGAGGTTGAAATGTCATCTTGGATCACCTTCTTCACCACTTTAAGTCATCACCGTTTGGTCTCGATGTTCCTCCTGCAAAACAAGCAAGGAGAAGAGCATTAGAACACTTCATAATATAAATTCAACTTACTTACCAGGATTTTCACGCTCTAACTTCCAAGCGTTCATCGCCTTCACTAGCCAACTTCTACCTTCTTCATGATTCTTCATGCCTTAGCCAAATTTTCAACCTATCTTGTATTCTGCCTAGCGCACTTCACTCTAATATTTCATCCAACTCAAGCTTGAGAAAAATGCTTCCATCAAAAATCCGATCAAAAATCATCTAGGAGATCATTTTCAAATTCATCCGCCAAGGCACTTTATCTTCACAAACATTTCTTTCCTTGCCTTAGAAAATTTCACCAACTTTTACTTAGGAAATTCATCAATCATGTGCCCATCAAAAATCTTCATCCTGAAGGCTACGGCGAAGCATGGAAGACTTTAAAATCAACTTCTCATCGGAGATCTTCAACACCCAAAAGAAAATTTTCTTCAGAACGCATCGAATCCATGGGTACACAATGAACGGGTTCATTTAATTTTTTGAATTTTGGACCTTGGAAAAATAATTTTCAATCAATTTTAATCCCATTCTTCATCTTTGCGAACATCTTGTGGCTTAGACTTGGAAATATTTTTGTTGACCCTGTGCAGCTGGCATCATCGGACTCCATCACTAGCAATCCTGCTCGTGCTCAAGGAAATTTCAACTTGGGCATATTTCTCCTAAGGAAAATATCCTTGCCTTAGAAAAAATTTTAAATCACTTAACATTTTGAAAATTTGCCTTAGAAATTTTGGTTCAACTTCCTTCATCTTGCCTGTGGTGAGGAAAATTTTATCAACTAGCACCTTACACACTTGGGCGCATATCACATGTAGAGAGGAAACTTCACATCCATGCCTAGCATTTCTATTGACCACTTAGCAATATTTTCTCATCAACTTTATTCCACCACCTTTACACTCCACCCTAGGTGCATAGCATATTTGATGCCTAGCATGCTTCACTTCACATGCCTTGTATTTTATTCACCCTTGAAAGACATTTAAATTTCCACGCCTTACTTATATTTATTTTCCCTTTACCTCACACCTTGCATGGCGCACATCACACTTGAAGGTGAATACTCAACTTCACCATGCCTAGCAATATTTTCCATTAAGTTCCCAATGCCTAGCATCAACTTTATTTTCACCACGCCTTAGCAATTATCATCCTACCACCCTGGGCGCAAATGACACATGAAGGAGAATATTTTTCAAACGCCTAGCATATTTCATTTCACACTTCATGCACTCGGGTGCATTTTTGATTTCATGAGAGACATTTTAATTCTAACGCCACCCATATTGCCACCTTTCACCTTACTTTGGCACACTTCACACATGGTGAAGGATTAACTTCAATGCTTGCCTTAAAATATTCTCTCATCCACCAACCTTGCATGGCGCATTCAGCATGTTGGGGAGGGAGGAATCTTTTTCAACACCTTAGCTTTTTTGTCCTCACATGCCATGATTTGGGCGCATTTTGCACCTCATGAAGGATGAAAATTGTTGACTTCTTTGACCTTCTTGAGAGGTGGGCACATTTTAGCATGTGAGGTGGACGAAACTCATACTTAGAAAATTTTCAAATATCTTTCACCAACTTTCCCTTGGGCGCATTTTGGCATGAGAGGAGGACGAGTTTCTTTGACTTCTTTGACCTTTTGTGAACTTTTCTTGCATGGGCGCATTTGAGAGGGAGAGGAGAATAAAGCTTTATGCAACACCTTCTTTGTGACCTTTCGACTTCCTCATTTTTGTCCTTACATGGCCCCATTTGGGCGCATTTTCTCATGCATGAAGGATGAAACTCTTTGACTTGTTGACTTTCTTGGGTGCATTCTTTCCTTGATGAAGGATGGGCGCATTTCACCCCTTGAGCAAGACGAGACTTAACACTTAGAAAAAAATTTAGCAACTCCTCAAGGATGGCGCATTTGGAGGTGGCAGGTGGATTTTTCAATGCCTTAGAAACTTTTTCAAACATCTGAAGGCAAGTTGGGCGCATTTCACCTGTGCTGGAGGATATCTTTCAGACTTAGAAATTTTTTATGTCTCTTCATCCTTGAGGGCGCATTTTCATGTTGATACAGGATGAAGTCTCAGACTTAGCCATTTTTCTTGACCTCTGCCAGCTTCTCCATGCCTGCTATTTATAGTAAGTCTTTCAATTCTTGCATCTCTGAAGCTCAGAATGATTTGAAATTTTGAACGTTGGATCCTTATGACTTCATCAACCTGTTGACATTGCTATTTCGGGTTGGCCTACTATTTTTAGCCCATTTTTGAAGGTGGTTTGCTATAAATATTAGCTGCTTGTTTCTAATATCTCCACAACTCCGTTTGATTTGAAATTTGAAAGAGGTGCTCCTCACCACGTGACCTGCCTGCTGACATCAGGGCATGCAACTGATTTGCTATTTTTAGCCTGTTTCCAAAATGACTTACTATAAAGAGTAAGTGCTCCGTTTTCCTTCATATTTTACTAGCGGATAGCTTGAAAGATGCTGATCGCGGTGGTATACACCGGTTTTCAAAAATTCTGACTTTTTACCCCTCTTTTTGGGTCCTCAAGCCGGAAACCCTAATTTGCTCTGCATGCGTATCAAATGATCCATGTTTGTCCTTGTTTCTGTTGCATTGCGATCAGCTTGTGATTCTGAAGTGCTGGGAAGCAGCTGTCGGGATGCACCTGCTAAAAATAGTAAGTTCCTTACTGAGTGACCATCTCCATTTGCATGTCACATCACTGCGAAGCTCTCGAAAAACCCATAAAGAATATGCCGACATGCAAAGGAAACCCTGACATGCAAACCCTAAAATAGCCTCTGAAGGTTGAACTCTGAAATTTGTCGTCTCGTTTTGCATGTTATATTGTCGCGAAGGTCTCTGAAAACCCAGAAGGAATCTCCAGACATGCGTTGAAAAACTTTGCATCTAAGCCTTGAAATCTACTCCGGAAGCTGAACTGCTAAAAATAGTAAGTTGTCTGTTTCAGCTCAAATTTTGCACACGAGCAACTTAATGTGTTCTGAATGTAGTGTGACTATTAAAACTTCGAAAGTGTTGAGAAACTGCTCCGAATTACACACTTACTAAAAATAGTAAGTAGCCGAAATTTGATGAAATTTTAGTGGAAGCTTGTTGGAATCACGTTGATAGCAACGTTAGTCTCAATTTTCAATTCATTCATTTCATTTGACCTTAGATGGGCTGGAAAGTTCAAAACCCTAATTTATATGGATTTGGCCAAATTTAACGTTTAGGCTCACAGATGGGCACATCCCGGAGAGACAGACAGTAGAAAGAGAGACAACAACCAAAATCAAGCCAAAAGTGGAACGAAGCAAAAATTAGGGGGTCCCCATTTGCAATGGGGCGATGTGTGAAAAAAGGTCACAACACATGGCAAAGCCAACATGAAGTCTACCCCAACCCTGATGATGAATTGGAAAGACATGCTCAAAGTCCACCCAGCCTAAAGCAAGATAAAAAAAAAATTAAAATTTGGCTAAGTATGGGAAATGGAAAGGAAGCTATAAAGTCTGCCCTAGGAAGAAGGGAAGATGAAAAAGACAAAGTTCGCCATCAAGTGGAGATAAATGAGGGATGTCCAAGAGCATGTGAAGTCCGCCTAGACAATGGCAAGAGGTTGGTAAAGTCCACCTAGCTTGTAAGGAGGAGGAAAATTCAAAATTTGCCTAAGTATGGATACCTAAGGAAAATTTTATGAAGTTGGCTAAGTGGCAAAGAAGCTAGAAAGTCCACCCAACTTTCAAGAAGGAAGAAAATCAAAATTTTGGCTAAGCATAAATATCTTGCCTATGTAATGTTACCTTGGGAGGAAGATATTCATAAAATTAACTAAGTATCTAACGCCTCCACCATGGGTAAAATGCCAAGACCTTGGAATAAATGCAAGAAAGTCCGACTTTGCCTAGGAAAATCATCCAAGCAAGAGGAAAAATTCAATTTTGGCATGAAAAAATTATGCCTAGCAGAATATAAAGCTCGCCATGGCATAAGGAGGATAAAATTTGGTGTAATACTTGGCTAAATAAAACATGGAAAAATAAATATAAAGTTCAACTTGGCCAGAGGACAAATTGAAATAAGTTGGAGAATAAGTATTTAGCCAAGGGAAAATTAAAGTGGCCATGGGTCAAAATTGAATGTGTTGGAAATAAATTTGACATTTTATAATTTATAATTTGCTAAAGGTGGCAACTAGATAAACTCGCCATGGGGATTTTTTGAAAAGAATAGAAACTTGCCTGATTGAAGAGAAGAAAACAAATCTAAATTGAGAGAAAAGGATGTAGTTGCTAAAAAAAATCGAATTCTTCAGCATTATAATGAGTTTCAGCAACTCATTTTTCACAAGCTCAGATGAAGAGAAGTTAATCTCTCGAAGTGGCAAGAAAAGTAAGGCAATGTCAATTCTTCTGAAGGCAAGGTCGATTTTCTCAATAGAAGAAGTAATTTTTTATGTTGAGGAAGTAATTTTTGGAGAAATAAAAAAATTATTGGCTAAAAATCAAACTTCTCAGCAAGTTGGCGCACTTCTCCATTGGATTTTTGATTCAATTCTTTCAAGCTAAAATTTATTCACAACCAAAGGATATTCCAGAGGTTTTAAATTGGGTTGGCCATGATTTTATTCTTCTTTCATCTTATTCTGACATTCTGGCTAAATTCTAATTGAATTTTTGGCAAAATTTCAAGCAAATTCATTTACTTTCAGCTTGCTTTTTTTTTAGAAATTATATCTTTTTCATAAGCTGAAAGTAGAATTTCTGAATAAAAGGCCCAGGAATAAATTATATTTAAAGTCTTCGTGTTAATGTTAATTATTTTTACTGCAGGTTAATGACCACACCAGGAGAATCATCAAAAAGGGTGTCAATGAAGTTCGCCAATAAAGGGTTGCAGCGAGAGTCAAAGATTATTTCTAAATGGAAAAATATCATAGACACTGATCTCAGACATGTGGACTTCACGTAGTTTAAAAAGAGGGTATATGGACACAATGGATTGTCGACACCAATTGCCAGATGGATCGTGAGGAATGGAATCTTCCAAGCAGTTGGATTCCCACCTCCAATAGAATGTGCCGAGTTGATGGTAGAATGCACCATTCATTATGATCCGCAGGAGAGACAAATTCTTACACCTAACGAAAGGATTTTAGCTCACCTTGGCGAAGTGCCAATACAGGAGGCATTTGGCATCCCGACACACCACCGAACCGTCTATAAAACCAAGGAGGACGCCAAAACGTTGTATGATGGCCAATTTGAATTGTGTGCCACAAATATCAATAAATCATGGCTGGAGAAACCTAGACCATCTACCAAGAAAATGCCTAAGAGGCTGCGTCAGACAAATTTGAAGGAGGATTATGGAGATATCATTCTGATGTTGAATAGGATAGCTGGCAATCCACAAGGCGCATATTTTGAGACATGGATGTATTATTTTATCTCTAAAATCACGTCCAGCATAAAGATGTTCAACTAGGCTTAGATGATTAGTGGCAATCTCTGCGAACAGTTAGTCAATCTGGAGAAGACAATCTTTTCACATGAGCTGATATGTCGTTTATTTGTTGGCCAGAACACATAGATACTCAGGACTTATATGCAAATGCAAAGTACAAAATGGTGAGAACGAGCTCAAGTCCTATGACTGCTACCCGCAACATCAACTCTTGAAGAAGTCTCACTTTAGGCGGGTGCACGATGCCTTCCTCATGTACATAACCAGAATACTTCAAGGAGGAATGCACCAGAGGTTGAGTCACGAAGCCAAGAGCTTGATCAGTAGATATGGATCCTGGTTTATCCAGTTTTTAAGGTTTACGTATGTAAGAATCTAGCGATTCACTGGAAATCCTTACAGGCTTCCTATCTATCCTATGAATCAGATGATTTTACTAGAAGTCCTGAGACAGCTGAAGACCTATCAGAGCATCTAGAGGCCAAAACAGAAGGTGGCTATAACTTTCCCATTTTTTATTGGGAATATGTTGGAGTCCTATCCATCAACACAAGCAGCCAAAAGTCCCAGGCTAGAAATTCAATGGTATCCATTGACAACTTATCGGTCTAGGGCCAATTTTGACGCTCATCATGACATTCAGATCGTGGATGGGAAAAGATATAAACACAAAGTAGACCTGGAGGACTTCTGGGTGAATGTTGCTGACGAGTATGAAGTCAAGAGAAGGTTATGGTCTAGAGTGCAGGTGGATTTAATGAGGGCAACCAAACTTTGTCGAGTGCCCAATCAATTGCAGGACGACAGAAAATATGTCCAGTCGTGCTTCGATGAGAGATGGCATCTTCCTACCATGAAGTCGTAAGAGCCCGAGAATTCAAATTTGGCTACATTGATGAGGCCAGTGATTAAGTACTCTCAGCAGTGGGTCGACTAGCAGGTCCAGGAGTTGAGGCAGAAAAGAATGACGCTCATTTATGACTTGCTGAGTGAGACAGAGTCATACTCCTCCAATGTTGGTGCATCCCATAATGATGATTTGGTTGAGATTACTGAGAAGAGGAAAGAAGTGATTGCAAACATAGTGTGTGCCCAAAAGAGACAGAGAGTGGAGCCATCTTGTTCCGCGACATCTAGAAACATTGATGAACTAGTGGCCATTGCGGATGAATCCTTGGCTGAGATGATGAGACTTGCTCCAATTCAGGAGAATAATAATGAGCCAATCCAGTTGGATGACAATGAGCACTCATCTCCTACGGGCACAAAAATACTGGGTTTGGAAGATGAAATGGATGTCCAGAATGATGAATTCCAAGAGGGGATGATTTCCGCTCTCAAAGGAGTTTTGGACATACCAAGTGCAAAAAATGTTTAGGAGGAAGATAGTATTGAACATCCTACCATTCTTGATTGGCGGAAGGAGAAGATGAAGATTCAGGCACCAGTTGAGATCTAGGAAGAAGATGATATTGCAAATTTATTGGCAAGGTTAGAACAAGTTGTTGTGAAGAAACTTGCAGAGAAATTTTGCACAATTCAGAGGGATGAAGCTGGTAGTTGTTCCATACAGATTGCAGTACCAACAGTCGACAAAGCACAAGATGAAATCACTCCCTAGGAATACGCCATTACCACTATAGACCTTGGCCCAACAACAAAAGGCCGGGAGGTAGAAGAACTAGATAACTCAGTCTCAACTATCAAGGCAAGATTGGAAAAGGAAGTGGCGAAAAAGAAAGAGTACAAAAGGGAGGTCGAGCGCCTGAAGGAGTATATTTGGCATCTAACCCAACGACTCAATCAAGGTGATGCAATTGCTCCTCCTCTTCTCAATTCCTCACAAGAGATAGCCAAGGATGTGGAATAAGGTATGGTCACGGCCAAGGAGGCTAAGGAATGGATGACAAGTAAGAGCATAGAAGCGGCTTCATTCATTGAGAGATTGACACTTGCCTATGGGCAGACTTCCTCTTTCCTTTCCATATTGGCTATTATGGCAAAATTTTGGGACAACCTCCCAGATATTCAGAAGAGGCTCATCTTCCTCCTGCTGATTATCTCTAGTGGGTGCATTGACACTTTGGCCAACTGATTCTCTTCGTGGTGGCTGATTTTCTTCATGTAATTCCTGGTCCTGATTCAACACATTTCTCTTATCAACGAATATTGAAACCTCTTGTATACTTGGAGAACGTGTCTTTAAATGCGTGGATGACTCTACCACAATTCTCGGAGGCTCCGGTTGAACTGGCTCCTTCCTTCGAGATTCTGGACCTCGGGTAACCTATTTCTTCCTGCTGGTAGTAGGCGTCCTGTGATCTCCCATCGAGTTGTAAGTCAAAGGAATTTACCTACTCTTCAATCTGCTCACATGTCTTTTGACCCATGCTCTGGTGAAAGTTAGGACTGGTATACAAAGTGTGTCCAAATCAGCAATCTCTGGCTCTGACCAATCTGGGAGTGGAAGTGGCGTATCCCTCACTACCTCATAATCTAGATGGAGAATGTTTATGTCCTCATCCACCTGATCTGGTACTGGGATAATTTCACACTCCCTAATCATGTTCAATGGTAGCCTCGAGAACATCCTCTTTCTAACTTCAGCCTCATCCAAGGTATTAGCCCAATAATCCTCAATATTTTCCTTATGCACAAACTCTTCTGACAATATCCATCTAATATTCCTATGAGGATCATAATACTGCCTGTTGGTGTGATAGGAAAGGTGGAAGAATTGAAGCTCGTTCTTAGCTTCCCTGGCTGCCTGAAGCGAAGGACACACTTCATCTGAATTCCCCATGATGATTGGGAAGTCAAGTCCTCCCTTCTTTCTTTTCTGAATCTTATCATAGGCAACCAATTGCCTAGATATCTCTAACATCAAAATTCTATTTGTTGCGTACTTAGGCAATCTATATGGGTATGAAGAAAACTTTTGCAGCCTGATATAAGTAAATTTCGGAAACTGAATAAACCAGCACCCATACCTTTCAATTAATTCTTGAGCTTCCCTCGAGATCCTATGATGAGTCCTTTGTTGAAGTGATCTTGTTATATGCATGGTGAAGGCATCATTGACTCGCTTGTAATTGGACATGCTTGTCAGGTGCAGCTGTGGACAAGCCCCATGGATCTTGAACTGATGAGAGCCACATCCAATGGGCTCCTTGTAGGAAATTCCCCTATACTTAGTCATACGATCCAACATGTAAACAATGTATGAGCCCATGTAAAAAAAATTCGTCCTCCTCAAGCTCCGGAGCTACTCATGCAAATTGTCACTAATCATCATCGCCCAATTGATGTGCTCTTTTCCTTCTAGCATGAGGTTGATATAATAGAACATCCATGGCTCAAAGATAAACACCTAGGGGTAGCCTCCAACCCTGCTGAGAATCATAATCAGGTCACAGTATTCCTGCTTCAAATCATCTGATATTATCTACTTTGGCAACTGCGTGCGAGAGGGCTTGGGCTTGTTCATCCAGCGAGCGTTGATCATCTATCACATCTCTCGAATGTTGAAGCATACTTTTGCTCAGCACGCTCTCTCGTCTTATAAATCATCCTCTCATGTGATGGGATTCCAAATGCTTCGTCGATAGCTGCAGGAGTGAGGTTGGTGAACAATCTACCATCAGGTGAAACAGCAGACCTGTGATCTGGATCGTAGCAGTTAGCACATTCCATCATCAGCTCTAGACACTAAATTGCTAGTGGAAAACCAACATTTTCATATAATCCACTTCAAACAATATTGTGTGAAGTGATCGAAGGACGATCACTGCCAACTCCCATCATTCGACTTTTAAAAGCGTCCATGTTGAAAGAACCCAAATTCGTGTCATCCAGCTTGCCCAACTTCGAAGTGAATTTCGACTCCGGCAGGAAAGCCTTACTCAGCTTCTTGATAACAGCCTATTTGGATGCAACATTACTATCTCTGCCAGTTGCTCTTACTTCAGCCATCCTGCAAACAAGAAATAGACATCAACAATTTAACTTAGAGTAATAAAATAACATGTAGGGGCTGCCATTCGACTTTTAAAATTGAGAAACTGCAACATTATATTTCATCTGCAAACGTCAACTTCTCCTCTAGAAAATTTGAACTTTCAACACTTAGCAAATTTTTTGAGCAAGCTTCAGCAATTGCAAAACTTAGATAAAATCGGCCAACTTCACTTCAGCCACTTCTCAGCACTTAGACTTCTTCAAATTCACACTCTTCAAAGTACAACTTTAAACTTTCCTCTTCCACTTTAAATCAAACTTCCTCAATGCTCAACTATTCACTTGCATTGCAATCTTTAGTTCAAAGCTAGAATCGAACTTCTTTAGCTAGTGGAGAAAGTGAAACAACTTCTTAGCTCAAATAGCTGAGTCAAATTCTAGAAGAAGCTAAGTTTAGCCAGATCATTAAATCTCCACTACTACACAGCAGGATTCGAATTTCCCTCTTCTGGTAATTGCAACACTTGTCACTCGGCGTTTGGAATCTTGAACTTCTAGAATTTCAAAAGATTTATCTTGACTGGCCAAGGCGTACTTCACTTGGTATTTTAAAATCATCTTTTGGAAATATTAACTTCAGTTGCATGTTTAAGAAATTCACCAATTGGAGTGCTAACACTTAATTTCATTCATCTCTTGTTCGAGGAAATTCACCTTCATGAAGAATTTCGATCAAAATCATCTAGTGAATCAACTTTAAATTCATCATCTAAGGCATTTTATTTCAACAACACATTTTATTCCTTTCCTTAGAATTTTTTTTAAATTTTCCTTAGGAAAATTCATTATTCAAGTGTCGATCAAAATTTTTATCCTGAAAGCCTTGGCGAGTAGTGGAAGACTTTAAAATCCATTCCTCATCGCAGACGTCCAATACCCAGAAGAAAATTCCCTTCAGAATGTGTCGAATCCATGGGTCTACAAACGAAGGGGTACATTTAATTTTTGAATTTTTAAACCTTAGAAAAAATATTTTCACCAAATTTATTCCAATTCTTCATCTCTGGGCGTATTTTCTTGCTCAACTTTGAAAATTTTTATCATCTTCGTGAAGCTGGCACCTTTTGACATGTCCACTGCCAATTTTTATTCATGCCTCTGAAAATTTCATCTCCTTATAAGCCTGGGTGTATTTTTCCTAGAAGGTGAAATCTAAATATTAACACTTAGGAAAAATATTTTATCAATATCATCAGTATTAGGCATCAAGGAGGAATTTTCCTTAGAAAATTTCTTTCCATTCATTCTCCAATCATGGCGCATTTTGCCTGTGGTGAGGAATTTTCATCAACACTTAGCACATTTTACCCTTTAGAAGGCCACCCTCTCCAACATATTTGGGGCGCATTTAGCATATTGAGGAGGACTTAACACCAACGCCTTAGCCATTTTCTTATTTATCTCACGTTCAACTCTTCATCTTAGACTTGGAGCATATAGCATGTTGAAGAGGAAATTAACTTCTACGCCCTCCTTAACATCTTTTACTCTACTCATCTTGGGTGCATTTCATACATGGAGGAGGATTTAAGTCTAAAAGCTTTAGTCATTTTTATCCATCAACTTCACCTTGTTTGACTTCAATGCCATGGTAACTTACCTCATCTTTACTTTCACTTTGGCACATTTCATACATGTAGAAGGATGGGCGCATTTGGAGACATGAGGTGGACTTAACACTTTAAACGCCTTTGACCTCTTTGACTTCTTCAAGCTTGGGCACATTTTGGACCCCAAGGAGGATTTGAAAACTTTTATCTTTTCCTAGCTTGCTTGGGCGCATTTAGGGTGGGCAGGTGGACTTATCTCTTACTTAGAAACTTTTTTTAGCACCTCCACCTTGCATGGGTGCATTTAGGGGTATGAGGCAGATTTAAGTCCATGCCTTCAAAAAAAAAATTAGCTTCTACTTTGCATGGGCGCATTTAGGGGGGGCAGGCAGAAAAACTTCATGCCTTAGAAATTTTTTCTATCACCTTGACTTTGCATGGGCACATTTAGGGGTGGCAGGCAGATTTAACTTCTTTTCCTTAGAAATTTTTTATCACCTTCACCTTGAGGGCACATTTTTAGGGGTGTGCAGGACTTATCTCCAACACTTAGAAATTTTATCAACTTTATGTCAGTCATCTTGGGCGCATTGAGGGGGTCAAGCAGGATTTGAGTGCAGACTTAGAAAATTTCATCAACCTGGCTTGAAGATGGGCGCATTTTGCATGTGAAGGAGGATATTTTCTAGACTTAGACGTTTTTTTCTCATTCCTTCTGCTAGCTCAATACTTACTATAAATAGTAAGTTGCAAGTTTTATCTCTTCTAAAGATCGGATTGATTTGAAATTTTAACCACAGGATCCTCATGACCTAGTTAGCCTGTTCACACTGCCATCCCGAGCTGACCTACTATTTATAGCATGTTTTTGAAGGCGGTTTACTATTTATAGCAACTACTTGATTTCATGAACTCCACAACTCCATTTGACTTGAAATTTGAATGTCGTGACACTCATTAGTAGACTAGCCCATTCACAATGGTGCCTACTGTTGATTTACTATTTTTAGCCTATTTCTGGAATGCCTTACCATAAATAGTAAGTGCTATGATTGCCTTCAAATTTTACCAGTGGATAGCTTGAAAGATACTAATCGCAGTGGGATACACTGGTTTTTGAAAATTCTGGCATTTTTCCCCTCATTTTGGGTCCCAAAGCTAGAAACCCTAATTTGACTTGCATGTATATCAAATGACCTCTGTTTGACCTTGTTTCTGTTGCACTTCACCTTGTTTGTGATTCTGATGTGCTGGGCAGCTACCGGAATGGACCTGCTAAAAATAGTAAGTCTCTCAAAATTGATCATCTTGCCTTGCATGTCACATCACTGCGTAGGTTTTAGAAAACCCAGAAAGAATCTCCAGACATGCACTAAAGAACTTCACATATAAACCCTAAAATCTACTCTGGAAGTTGAACTTGCTAAAAATAGAAAGTTGTCTGTTCTAGCTCAAAACTTGCAGACGAGCAACTTGACATGTTCTGGATGTAGTGTGATGATGAATACTTTAGTAATGTTGAGGGAACACCCTGAATCTGGTACTTACTAAAAATAGTAAGTTGTCAGAATTCACTGAATGTTAGTTGAGAACCTACTGGAAACATACCGACTGCAATGTGTAGCTCATATTCTAATTTATTCACTCCATTTGACTTCAAATTGACTAGAAAATTCAAAACCATAATTCTCATACTTGGCTGAAATTTTACATTTAAGCTCACAGATGGGCACATCCCCGGAAAGCGGACAGCAAAAAAGAGAGAGAGAGAGAGAGAAAACCAAAGCCAAAAGACCAAAATGGAGCAAAAATTAGGGGGTCCCCATTATGAATGGGGCAATGTGTGAAAAGGTCACAACAGGTACCAAAGAGACAATCAGAATTATCAAAGGGACAATCGGAACTATCAAGGGAATAATCAAGGTTTCCGAAATAACAATTCAGCCTTTCAAAAGAAGATTTGGAACACTGGACATAACAATGGTACTGTATCGTCACGCTTGGATAATTTTCCTGCTAACAACCGTCCCGCAGACAAAGTGTTCCAAGGTGAAGCAACATTATCGGGATGGTGCAGACTACACAACATAGATCAACATTCTGAGTTACAATGTCATGAGTTCCAAGTAGTCGCAGGTATTTTTAGAAGCGAGAAGAGAAATTCAAAGATAGAAGATCCTCAAGTAACCAGATATGAATTAGTTCTTGCATAGTCAAATATTTTTTCCCACATCTGCAAATGGCCCAGTGGAGGCGCCATGATACTAAGATGGACCGGAAAGTCCATACCCGTCAAGCCAGCCCACTACAATTAATGGTTATAACTTCCCTCCAGTGTATAATAGTATATTGGTAGAAGGAACCTGAGAAGTGCTCCAACAAGTGTCTGGAAATCCATTCAGGATATACCAGAGGAATAATCACCAAAGTGAACCCTTGACTACATCTATTCCTCCAAACAATTTCCAAACCCCGCCAAATCCAAATGCTACCAATACGCCATCTCTTCCCAGAGATTCGCCCGAATATTGCCAACAAAATGTTCAATCTAATGGAACAAGACAAGTTTCCATTCCACGGGTGAAACAAACAAGACAAGCTACTGTTCCCCAAGCGGAACAAACGAGACAAGCAAGCCCTCAAATGGAGCAGGCTCAAGTACAAACAAAAGATCGTGCCAGAGAAGAACTAAAGAGGTTAAGTTTATATTTGCTGGAAAAAATTAAAAGGATGAAGTTCAGCTTACCTTTGATTGAGTTAATGAGAATCCCTGAGATTCAGGAAACACTTTTGGGTAGTTTGACTAAAGCGGTTGTTCCGAGAAACGTCCCATAGAATGTGCCAAACAAGGTACCTAATGCTCCAGCAAATACCAATATTGTTGAGTTAGAAGTATTAGGAAAGATATTTGCTGCTTCGCAACAATCTCCTAATGTTATGGGAATAACCCATATATCATCTAGAAATTCCAATCAAAGAGACATGTCACCAAATGAAGTTCTTATGGATACAAACATATTTCAAGAAGAAGTCCTAGCAAATGAATGACCATAGACCCCACCGAAGAAAGAGCTCATTCTGGGAACACAAAAAGAGAAGAACCAAGATATCAGCAATCAGGAGAAACACTCAGTAGTCTTTTACCAGGGAAAAGATGAGCCCACCCCATTTTTATTGTCAGTCAGAATATTTGGAAAAATGCTACACAATTGCCTAGTAGATTTTGGTGCTTCAAGCAATGTGATGCCACTAGCTGTCTGCCATAGGTTAGGACTTGTTCCTGCAACAACCAATAAGAAAGTCACCCAGTTAGATAAGACGAAAGTCCCAGTTATGGGAGAATTAAATAATATCCACATGCAATTAGCAGCGAACCCAAGAATACAAAGTTGTATAGACATCTCAGTGGTGGATATTCCTGATAGGTATGGCATGCTTTTGAGTAGAGATTGGTCAAGGAGGCAAAATGGATATATCTCTACAGACTTTTCCCATATGTGGCTACCCTGGAAAGGAGTCCCGAACTAGATAAGAATTGACAACACACTGAGGCTCAAGTTGATGATTACTGAATATGGAGAGAACAATGAAATATTGTTTCTAGAGATAGACTTAGGTTGTTACAGGCCTAAAGTAAATGAAGTACTCATGTTGCATGGGTGAATTCAGGAAAGTAATCTGATGACTGACTCCACAAACACACTGGTGGAAAAGGGGGAAATTTCCCAGGATAATGATGAAGGAATGTTTGAAAGTTTCAAAAAAATTGTCTGGAAAAGTGTTCAAATGAAGGCAGAATTGCATGAAAATATCCATATTCAAGATTTATTGTTACCGAATTGGTGTTGAGTCCACAACTCGGCTCATTCTGAGTTCATATGTAAGGTGTTCTATAAATCCATAGAAGAGGTACAAAGAAGTATTCCACAAGTATTAGGCTTTTCAAACCATGCAAAAGTCAATCACACTGATGGCTTTACCTCAATAAGGATACAAGAGATAGAATCTAAGCAAGATCATGAAGAAGAAAATGTGAATCCATAGACTCCATAGGCGCCGCAACAAGAACAAGTTTGGATCCTAAGGTTTGATGGATCCCGATCAAAGAAAGGAGATGGAGCTGGTTTTGAGTTAATCAGTCTGAAAGGAGAAGTATATCTTGCTTCTCACAGACTAGAATTCCCTTGTACGAATAATGTAGCAGAATATGAATCATTGATTCATGGGTTACTACTAGTACTAAGGAAAGGAGCAAGAGTATTACATGCTCTTGGAGATTCAGAGATAGTTGTGAGGCAGGTGAGGAAGCAATATGTTTGCCATAACAAAATATTGACTTGTTACCGTAACAGAGTGTGGGATATTATTGAGAGCTTCGATGCTTTCAACATTCAATCTATGAACCGATCAAGCAATCAGGTAGAAAATAACTTGGCACAAGCAGCCACTTCGTTGGAGCCACTAGCCATGGATGGTATAAGTCAATTCATAGTAGAGCTATTGTCAATACCATCAATTGTGGATAACATCACAAATTTTTAGGTTTTTGAAGATGACGACCATATTCTTGAGTTTTTGACAAGGTCAGATGTTTTTGCAACACAGGTCATTGATGAAGATGAGACACAAAGAGAAGTTGAATTTGATGATGATGGCATTATGAACCTAAAGACAAACATCATTCTAAGAGGGATGATACAATTGGAAAGAATATTTAACCAAGATCAAATTGATTGATTCAAAGGATCGAAGGTGACTAGTACGAAAAGGTGAATCTAGGATCTAAGGATGAGGTTAAAAATGTATGCATAGGTAAAGCCTGCACCCCTGAGGAGAAGGATGGGATAATTCAGAGCATGAAGGAGTTTCCTAATGTCATAGCCTGGAGTTATGAAGATTTAAGAACTTATGATACTTTCATCATCACACATACAATTCCGCTCAAGCCAGGAAGCAAGCCATTCAAACAGTGTCAGTGACCAGTTAACCCATTATTGGAATAGCTCATTCATCAAGAGGTCAAGAAATTATTAACAGCTGGAATCATATTCCCAGTGCGCCACTCAATGTGGGTCGCCAATCTCATCCCAGTTGAAAAGAAAAACAGAGAATTCAGACTATGTGTTGATTTCCAAAATTTAAACAAAGCCTCAGAAACAGACAATTATCCTTTGCCATCACTCGATGAAGTGTTACAAATTTTCAATGGTTCACAAATGATGTCCTTTTTGAATGGATATTCTGGGTACAACCAAGTCCTTGTGGAATATGAAGAAATATTGAAAACGACGTTGACGATGAAATGGGGAACCTTTGCCTACAAGAGAATGCCCTTTGAGTTAGTTATTGTGGGAGCCACATTTCAGAGGACAATGGACATCGCCTTCAGAGATTTAATTGGAAAATGTATAATCATTTATATGGATGATCTGACAATGTTTTCAAATCCAAAGAAGTGCATATTCGGGGTCACCGAAGGAAAATTATTGGGTCACTTGATTACTGAGAGAGGAATATTGATTGATCCTGAATGCATAGAGGAAATCTCAAGAATCCATCTGCCTACTAACCAAAAGGAATTAAGATCTTTCTTCGAGAAGATCAATTTTGTCAGAAAATTTATCACCAAGTTTTCCGAGATAGTGAAGCCTTTAAATGAGATGTTAAAGAAGGATGCCAAGATGGAGTGGATGCCATCTTCAAAGAAATCATTTGAGGAAATCAAGTAGGCCATTGCTCATGCTCCTGTCCTAGTAAGACAAGACTATACAAAGCCTTTCTACTTGTATTCCTTCTCATCAGAACATTCTTGTGCCGCAATGCTTACCCAGAGAACAAAAGAGAGAAAAAATAATCCCATAGCTTTCATGAGCTCACCTCTTAAGGATGCAGAATTGAGGTACCCGAGTATTGAAAAGCAAGCCTGTGCATTGGTAAAGGCCATCAAAATATTTAGGCACTACATCTTGAGGAGTAAAGTTTTTGACATTGTTCCTGATGCAGCTGTCAAAACACTCTTAATGCAAAATGAGTTGGGAGAGAGGAGGAAAGTGGGTCGCCACTATCCAAGAATATGATATTGAGTTACAACCAATGAAGCTAGTCTATGGGAAAGCTTTAGATTAGACAATGGCCATTGAAGGGCCTGGCTTAGTACAATAGACATATGTATTGACTGGCACCTCCTCGAAAGAGTGGTATTATGACATCACCGCATATCTAATAAATCACAAGTATCCCACACAGATGAACCCAACACGGAAGTGAGCCTTCAGGCTCAAGTGCCAACACTATATGCTCCAAGGGTCAGTACTCTATAGGAGGAATCACGAAGGAATTTACTTAAGATGTGTGGGAAACAATGAAGCTAAAAGAATCATGGAACATTTCCACTCTAAGTTCGGAAGAGGACATGGAGGAAGTCAAGCCATGGCTTACCAAATCTTAAGAGCAAGGTACTATTGGCCCTGTGTTTTCAAAGATGCATATGAGCACGTCAAAACCTACCACACCTGCCAAGTTACTACAACCCGTGAAAAGAACACTGCTATGCCACTACAACCAATCACGGAAGTGAAACCATTCACAATGTGGGGACCTGATTTTATTGGCATGATAAAGCCACCATCTTCAGCACAACATAGATATATTTTGATTGCAACTGATTATTGCACCAAGTGGTCCGAGCAATAGGCACTGAATAATTGCATGATAGATGCAGTAATCAAATTCCTGGAAGAGCATATCATCACTAGATTCAGTTGCCCCAAGGCTCTAGTATATGATAATGGTTCTGCTTTCACTTCATTGAATTTTTCCAACTAGGCATTCGATTATGGGATCACTTTGAAATTTTCTTTGAATTATTACCCCCAGGGTAATGGGTTGGTTGATTCCACAAATAAGAATTTTCTAATTGTAATCAAGAAGTTGTTGGATCAAAATATGAGAGATTGGCATTCTCAGCTCAAGTTTGCTCTATGGGCAGACAAAACAAGAGCCAAGAAGTCATTGGGAACCTCTCCATATCACTTAGTCTATGGGAAAGACCTCGTCTTTCCCATTCAATTGAGGATTCCAACACTAAGATTCATTCAAGAATACCTAGACCTGGATGATAGATTCCAAATACGTCTTTCGTAGTTATTGCTACTAGAAGAATAGAGAGATCAAGCTCTTGAGAATTTTGCTAAACACCAAGTGGTTGTGAAACGATGGTTTGACAGACGTGCAACAACAAAGTCATTTAGAATCTCTGACCTGGTCCTTTATTGGGACAAAGCTCATGAACGGAGAGGGGGTCACGATAAGTTTGATAACTTATGGAAAGGACCATATCAAATTGTTGAGATATTGGGGGAGAATGCATTCAGATTAGGAACTTTGACAGGGGAAGACATCACGGTGCCCGTCAATGGGCAATTTCTGAAACATTATTTCCAGCCCTGGGTTCCTTGTTGGAACTTGCATGTACATAGTTAGAGTAGCTTCTTTTTGAGTTTTTTCTTGCTTTCCTTAGATTAGTTATTTTGCTTTCCTTAGTTTAGTTGTCTTTCTTTTCTTAGATTAGTTTTTTTTGTTAGATTAGTTTGCTTTCGTTTTTCTTTGCTTTGGTCAGTTTTGAATAAGGAGGGTTTCCCATTCTGTGAGAAAGGTGGTGTTGCTTACACACACACTCTGGAAGTTCTTCGGATTCTAGATTAATTATTTCTAGAGTATCTTGAGGTTAAGGTTAGTACTTGACTAGAAAGGAAGTCATCTATTTTGTCTTGACACTGAGTCTTACAGTTATTATATCTTACACACTTAATGAATTCTCTAAGTCATTATGGTCTCCTAGGTGAAGTTATTGGCTAAACTAAAAAGAATAATCAAAAGTCTTACTTCAATGCCACTATAATGCTCAAACCCAGGTGAGCTTCATTGCTTACAAGCCAAAGTGTGGAAATATAAAGAATATTAAAATGAATCAAAAGAAAAGAATGAAAAATCAAAACACTTGGCTTTTGGGTGTGCGGACATCTCTAAAGGTGTACAAGGAACCAAAATAGAAATAATAAATTGCCAAAAGTAGAGCAATCTCTATGAGATTATAGCAGATAACCTCGTCGAGGCTATAGATGCTTGCTGGCAGCGAGGCTCTATCCAAGGATGCTTTTGAAGTTAAGACAAAAGTAAACAAGAAAGCCATGATGGAACCAAAGAGTCATATTGGTCTCAAGAGACGAAAATAAACGCATTCGCGCACACTCGTAACTGTAGGATAAAGGGTCTTGATACAGTTTAGGATTTCTTTTCCCTTTTGAGTACTCTTCTTGGTCAAGGGGTAAGTTAGTTGGAATTAATTTAAGATTATGGATTTGAAATAGGTGTTATCTTTGGAACGATCAGGAACATTCCCCACGTTGAGTCGCCAAATGTTTGACCTTCTCACACATCGCCCCATTGTGAATGGGGATCCCCAGTAGTTTGCTAGTTTTTAGGGTTTTTTCCTTAGTGCAACGGTTTCATAAGGTCATTGTTTTGAGAGTTTCAAGTTAGAGTTTTGAGTAGTCACCCCAGCCAACTAGAGAATCCAAGCCCAAATTAGTGCCTAAACGTCACAAAAGTGCTTATAGAGAGTCCGAAAGATGAAAATCGCCTGTGCTTTGAGCCAATTTTGACACTTTCTACTTTTTAGGGAATCTGCTTTTTTGCTTTTTTCTTTTTCATTTTTGGCATTTTTGGACCAATCGGGGATCCCTATTTTTTAGGGATTTTGCTTTTTCTATTTTTAGAAAGTCAACCCTAGTCAAGGAGTCAACGTTTCCATTTTTAGAAAAAAATCAAGCCAAAAAATAAAAAAATTCATTGAAAAATCAAAGTAAAAATAAAAAAATCAAGCAAAAATCAAGAAAAGCATGGAAAAGCAAAGTTAAAAATCTAGAAAAATCAATGAATAAATCATGAAAATCAGACCCCCAGAACGAAAAAGTCAATGAAAATCAATAGGAAAAGGCATGCAAATTCATGGAGAAATTCGCCTAAGTCTGGATCTTTAAGCTCGCTCATGAGAAGAAAATGGCTAAGGCATTCACAAAGTCCACCCTTCACATGGCAAGACATCCTCCAAGTCTGCCATGCCTTGGATGAGGTAATGGAAAAACCCTTTGGAAGTCCGCCCTAGCACTTAGAAGAAAATGGCAAGACATTCACAAAGTCCGCCCCTCACATGGCAAAGCCAACATGCAGTCTGCCCCAGCCCTGATGATGAATTGGCAAGACATGCTCAAAGTCTGCCCAGCCTAAAGCAAGATAAAAAACATAAATCAAAATTTGGCTAAGTATGGGAAATGGAAAGGAAGCTAGAAATTCCGCCCTAGGAAGAAGTGAAGATGAAAATGACAAAGTTCACCATCAAGTGGAGATAAATGAGGGATGCCCAAGAGCATGTGAAGTCTGCCTAGACCATGGAAAGAGGTTGGTAAAGTCCACCTAGCTTGTAAGAAGGAAGAAAATTCAAAATTTTCCTAAGTATGGATACCTAAGGAAAATTTTATGAAGTTGGCTAAGTGGAAAAGAAGCTAGAAAGTCTGCCAAACTTGCAAGAAGGAAGAAAATTGAAAATTTGGCTAAGTATAAACATCTTGCCAATGTAATGTTACCTTGGGAGGAAAATATTCACAAAATTAACTAAGTATCTAACGCCTCCACCATGGGTAAAATTCCAAGACCTTGGAATAAAGGCAAGAAAGTCTGACTTTGCCTAGGAAAATCGTCCAAGCAAGAGGAAAAAATTTGATTTTGGCATGAAAAAAATATGCCTAGCACAATATAAAGTTCGCCTTGGCATAAGGAGAATAAAATTTGGCGTAATACTTGTTGGCTAAATAAGACATGGCAAAATAAATATAAAGTTCAACTTGGCCAGCAGACAAATTGAAATAACTTAGAGAATAAGAATTTAGCCAAGGGAAAATTAAAATGTCCATGGGTCAAAATTGAATGGGTTGGAAATAAATTTGACATTTTATAATTTATTTCTGGCACTTAGAAATATAAAATGCCTCGGACAAAAATGAAATTCGCAAGAGATGTCTTGGAAGAAAAATTCATGGAAGAAAATTCATTGCTCCCGGAAAAGAGAAAGTAAACAAAATTTTTGCCATGAATTAAAACTTGAAAAAAATCAAATTTAATTTAATTGGACATTTAATATTTTTCCAGAATATTGAAAATAAAAGATAATCTAGCAAAAATTGATTTTTTGTTAAATCAAAAGGATTTGCTAAAGGTGGCACCTAGACAAACTTTCCATGGGGATTTTTCAAAAAGAATAGAAACTTGCCTGATTGAAGAGAAGAAAACAAATCGAAATCAAGAGAAAAGGATGCAGTTGCTAAAACAAATCGAATTCTTCAGCATTATAATGAGTTTCAACAACTCATTTTTCACAAGCTTAGCTGAAGAGAAGTTAATCTCTCGAAGTGGCAAAAAAAGTAAGGCAAGGTCAATTTTCTCAATAGAAGAAGTAATTTTATGTTGAGGGACGTCCAAGAGCATGTCATGTCGCTAGTAAAGGGTTGCAGCGAGAGTTAAAGATTATTTTTAAATGGAAAAATATCGCAAACACTGATCTCGGACATGTGGACTTCACGGAGTTCAAAAAGATGGTATATGGACACAATGGATTGTCGACACCAATTGCCAGACGGATCCTGAGGAATGGAATCTTCCAAGTAGCCAAATTCCCACCTGCATTAGAATGTGTCGAGTTGATCGTATAATGCGCCATTCATTATGATGTGCAGGAGAGACAAATTGTTACACCTAACGGAAGGATTCTAGCTCACCTTGGCAAAGTGGCAATACAAGAGGCATTTGGCATCCCGACACACCACCAGACCGTCTATAAAACTGAGGATTCCAAAAGGTTGTATGATGGCCAATTTGAATTGTGTGCCACAAATATCAATAAATCATGACTGGAGAAACCTAGACCATCTACCAAGAAAATGCCTAAGAGGCTGCATCAGACAGATTTTAAGGAGGATTATGGAGATATCATTCTGATGTTGAATAGGATAGCTGGCAATCCACAAGGCGCATATTTTGAGACGTAGATGTATTATTTTATCGATAAAATTGCCTCTGGCCTAAAGATGTTCAACTGGGCTCAAATGATTAGTGACGGTCTCCACAAGAAATTAGTCAATCTAGTGAAGACAAAGTCTTTCCACATGAGCTCATATGTCGTCTATTTTTTGGCCAGAACGTACAGATACTCAGGACTTATATGCAAAGGAAAAGTAGGAAATGGTAGGAACGAGCTCAAGTCCTATGACTGCTACCCGCAACCTCAACTCATGGAGAAGTGTCACTTTAGGTGGGTGCACGATGCCTTCCTCGTGTACATAACCAGAATACTTCAAGGAGGATCACACCAGAGGCTGAATCATGAAGCCAAGAGCTTGATCAGTAGATATGGATCTTGGTTTATCCAGTTTCCAAGGTTTACGTATGTAAGAATCGAGGGATTCATTGGAAATCCTTACAGGCTTTGTAATGTCCCCATTTTTAGCATTGCACTTTTCAGTAATTGATGGCCTATCCCCGGGGTGTTGTCAGCTAGTCAGGGGCAAAATTAGGGTTTCCAACTATTTGGTGGGTTCTCTTGAAGATTCAGGGTTTTGCTTGTCGAATTTTGGCTGTTTCGATTTTGGATTCCTTCTGGGTTTTCAGAAAGCTTCGCAATGGTGTCACGTGCATTGCATTCTAAGCAACTTCTTGAATTTACTATTTTTAGTAAATTCTATTTTTAGCAGTGGTCCAGTCAGCATCAGCTCAGCAAGCCTTCCTCTTCTAGCAGTTCATTGGGTAATTCTCATTTTGGCTTAAAGGGTTCATTTTGGAGAAATAAGTTATTTTAAGTCAAAATGTTTTATTTTAAAAGTACCCCTTGGCCTAGTGATATAACTTAAAAGTTGTTTTTAAAGAAGGGGACTTTGAGGGGTATTTTATCATAAAGGAAATATTTTTATATTTCTAAAAGTTAATATTTTCTCAAGGGAAAATGGACGCCTACTTCAAGGAGTTTATATTTTATTTAAAAAAAAGAGATTTTTATCTCTCAAGAAGGGTACGCCATTTTGAAGAAAGGTTTTGGTCAAAGATTAAACCTAAAAGCGGCTTGGAATTAGGGTGTACTTTCTAGAGGCCTCCGGAGTCTTCTCTTCAGTCTATAAAAGGAGGTTCCTTCTCTTCATTTGGTTATCTTTTATCTACAGGAATGTTATGCTACCGGATTAGCTTTGGGATTGCTTCGAGGAATGTAAGCCTCCTAGCTTGGCTCTTCTTCTTGCTTAAAAGACAGCAACTAGTTGAAAGGTTCGAGTGTTATTGATTTGTCTTTTCAGTTATAGTTGGTTTCCTATCCTTTGTAGTTGAGTTAGATCATTTTCTATCAATTCCAGAGTTGCTGGTCATGATTACTGAATGTATGTTTCTGTTCACAAGTCTCAAATCATAAACATTCTCGTTCTGGGTATTGTCTCATTGTGTTTCCCTGTTGGAGGTGACCCTTCATGAATATTTGCAGATTTTACTATGAAGTTTATGATTTTATAAAGCAAATTCGTCATTCCTTGAAGGCCGTACTTTTTGGAGTGCCTTGGGATTCGTGCCAGTAATTAATAACCACTTTTAGTTGCCATTTCTTATTACTAAACTAGGCACCATCCTTTTGAAGGTCTATTGCATCAAACTTGAAGTCATTTGGGTCAGTTTTGAGTGATATATGAGAAATTTAGTGCGTTACAGGCATGCTGGTTTTGTATTTCTGATTTCTGGACTGTCACATCAGATTTATTACAGTCAAGTCTTATGAGGGATTTAAGAGTGGTTTCTTGATTGCATTTCAGTCTCATCATTCATAGTAAATCTTTGCAACAGATTTGAGATCATTTGGGTGAGAAATGAGAGAGTTATGAGCATTTTGGCAAGGATCTATGTTGCTGGTTATATATTTTAAAGTGCAGGTCTGTCATAATCAGATTTGGGAAATCTGCATTCTCCATCCTGGATTAGTGTTAGGAAATCATTAAAGGCTTTGTAAAAGATTCCTTGTTGTTGCACAATTTGAAGAAGCTCTAATACTTGATCTTGCAAGCATTTAAATATTCATTGTAAGCTGAACAGTCGTACTGTCAACATTTCTCTTAGTCTTACTTTACATTCTGTATATGCAATTGTATTTCTTTATATCTCCATCATATGGTAGCTCCCATTCCGTCTCGGGTTGGAAAGCACATTCTTGACGTCGAGTACTTCAGCATTCTTGCTTATTTCCCTTAATAGCACTGTAATTCTTAGCACTCCACCATATGGTCGCCTCCTTTCCATACTAGATTGGGTAGCACATGCTTGGTGTTGAGTTTGTTTTCAGTACTTGTAGTGTAGAAGATCCTCTGACCATATGTTCGTCCTTCGCGAACACATTCTTGGTTAGAGTTACCCTCAGTTGCATTTTGCTTAAGGCACTGACGATCCTCTTGCCATATGACAACCTCTCTCTTGTTGAGATTGAGTGCGCATTCTTGGCAACGAGTTATTTGTAATCTGCTGGTTTGAATTATCTAACCCTAATGGGTGCTCTTTGCATTGTTTTGTACTTGGTATAAATTGAAAAAAAATTGGCTCAAAATATTTCAGGCTTCCTATCTATCCTACAAATCGAATGATTTTACTAGAAGTCTTGAGACAGTTGGAGACCTATCAGAGCATCCAGAGGCCAAAACAGAAGGTGACTATTACTTTCCCATTCTTTATTGGGAATATTTTGGAGTCCTTTCCGTCAGCACAAGCAGCCGAAAGTGCCAGGTTGGAAATTCAATGTTATCCATTTAGAACTTATCGATTCAGGGCCAATTTTGACCCTCATCATCACATTCGGATCATGGATGGGAAAAGATATAAACACAGAGTAGACCTCGAGGACTTCTGGGAAAATGCTGCTGACGAGTATGAAGTCAAGAGAAGGTTACGGTCTAGAGTGCTAGTGGATTTAATGAGGGCAACCAGACTTTTCCGGGTGCCCGATCATTTGCAGGACGACAAAAAATATGTATCTCCGTGCTTCGATGAGAGCTGGCCTCTTCCTACCGTGAAGTGGTCAGAGCCTGAGAATTTAAATTTGGCTATGTTGATGAGGCTAGTGATTAAGTACTCTCAGTGGTGGGTCAACCAGCAGGTCTAATAGTTGAGGCAGAAAAGAATAACACTCACTTACGACTTGGTGATTGAGACAGAGCCATACTCCTCCAATGCCGATGCATCCCATAATGATGATTTGGTTGAGCTTACTAAGAAGAGGAAAGAAGTGATTGCAAATATGGAGCCTGCCCAAAAGAGATAGAGAGTGGAGCCATCTCGTTCTACGACATCTAGAAACATTGATGAGCTAGTGGCCACTGGGGATGAATCCTTGGCTGAGATGATGAGACCTGCTCCAATTCAGGAGAATAATAATGAGCCAATCCAGTTGGATGACAATGAGCCCCCATCTCCTACGGGCACAAAAATACTAGGTTCGGAAGATGAAATGGACGTTCAGAATGATGAATTCCAAGAGGGGATGATTTTCGCTCTCAAAGGAGTTTTGGATGTATCAGTTGTAGAAAATGTTCAGGAGGAAGATAGTATTGAACATCCTACCATTCCTAACTGGCTAAAAGAGAGGATGAAGATTCAGGCACCAGTTGAGATCCAAGAAGAAAATGATACTGCAGATTTCTTGCCAAGGTTAGAAAAAGTTGCTATGAAGAAACCTGCCAAGAAATTTTCCACGATTCAAAGGGACAAAGCCGACGGCTGTTCCATACACTGCCACTCAAGAGGATAGGGATGAAATCCCTTGAAGATAGCTCCAGCTGCCACATCACTACTTGTTTACTCTTTGTTTACTAATGTTATTTTGGGTAACCCTAATTAGGGTTGATTTGTATTAATCTCATTTGTTGGTGTTGTTTTAATCTTGGCCTTTCATTTGCTCTTGAAAACTCTATATAAACTTGTGATCTCTCATTTTCATTTGTGTGGAGACAATATATGAAATTGTTACGTTTTGCTACTTCCGATAATAAAAGCTCTTATGCATAATTTTCTTTGAATCACTTTTTTTGTCAAGTCGTTTGCAAGTTTGCATAACTTCTTCAACCATAGATTAGAAATAGATTACAATTATATTACAATTAAAATAGAATTTTCTTTGAATGTTTGTTAAGTGAATGCAAGATTTGATAGTATAGATTTATGTGAAACATTGCTCATACTTTCTTTGGATGGATGATTTTCATTCGATGCGTAAAGTTAGCCTGAGCTTGTGATTGTGGATGCTTAACTTCAGTCTTATTCGAGGCATGAAAATTATAATCACACCCTTTGAAGATTGCATCCACTTTGTGTAGTTGTCCCAGGGAGGCAAAAAAAAGCGTGGTTATTCATTTCATCAGATCTCTATCGTCTCTTGAATTCCTAGGCATAGATTAGATCTTCTAAATGCCTATCCCTTTTGTATTTTTTTGAGATCCAAACTGAAAGTCCCAAATGAAGAATCCTTTAATGATAAATCCATCCAAGTCACGAACTTGTGAGAAATTCTTTAACATAAGTCCCTTTGTGTATTAGCAACATATCACAATGCCCATTGAGCTTATCCACATGTCGTCATCTGATGAAAGAAACCTTGGAGTCGCCATATGATCTTCTCACAATCTTAGCATACGCGGTGACTTTGTTCAAGAGAGGATAGAGTGTCTTTGGACATTTTATTTTGAAATGTTCGGTGGATGATAAAACATACACCAACAAGACCTTTGATCAATTCATGAATCAAAGGAATAGAAGAAATGGTAGGAGGAATGATCACTGTCCTCGTGTAGCTCCAAGGACTGACTTTCAGCAAACTCTTGGGAAGGTGACATTGGCCCCTTTTGATGGAAGTGGTAAATGTACAGCAAGTTCATGGGTGCAAAAGCTAGATAACTACCTCTCTTTGCGACCAATGCCTGAAGAAGACACCATCAAATATTCTACACTACATTTGGAGGGAACTTCTCACGAATGGTGGTACCATAGTTTTGTCACTCTTGGCCATTACCTTATCAATACTTATGAGGAGTTCACCAATAGACTGATAGACATATTTAATGTCAAGGATCCCGAGGTGACATTCAGGGAGCTAGCACAATTAAAGCAACATGGAACCTAAGAAGCATATGTTGCTGACTTTCAGAGGTTGTTAGTAATGGTGCCCAATATCAATGAAAGGAGGTTGGTAGTTTTGTTCACTAAGGGATTGATGGAACCATTGAAGGGGTGGATAAAGTAACTTTGCTCATGTCTTCCATCTCTGATGGGGATGTTGGACAATCTCAAATAGATAACTTTGTTCCAACTAAAATAGGAACACAAAATGGTCTATAATCCTGCATATCAAACCTCTGTAAAATTGAATTCACATACTTAATTTCCATCCCAAGAATGTGTTTAGCTGCACCAAGATTTTTCATTTCAAATTTAGCAACAAGTTGAGATTTCAGTTCTAAAATCATACCTTTCCCTCTACCAATAAATAACATATCATCAACATATAATGCAATAAACAAGAAACGATCACCATTAGTTTTATAATAAACACAATGATCTAATTTAGAATGCTCAAATCCCAAAATCAACACATATGTATCAAATTTTTGGTACCACATCCTAGGACTTTGTTTTAAGCCATACAAATATTTCTTCAATTTGCAAACCAACTTACTTTTACCTTTCACCATGTAGTGCTTTGGTTGTGTCATATAAATATCCTCCTCCAAATTACCATGAAGGAAAGCAGTTTTCACATCTATTTGCTCAAACTCTAAATCATAAGCAACAACAATAAAAAGAAAAAATGTAATAGATGTCATTTTTGCAATAGGAGAGAATATCTCACCATAATCAACACCCTCAACTTGAGACTGACCCTTTGCAACCAACTTTGGTTTGTACTTCTCAATACCTCCATCTGAACCAATTTTTTTCTTGAACACCCATTTGCAACCAATAGGTGTTTTTCCTTCAGGAAATGGTACAAGATCCCATGTATCATTCTTTTTTAAAGATTCCATTTCTTCATCCATAACAATCTTCCAGGATTCTGCATCATTCATACCTAATGCCTCTTCTACAGATCTAGGTTCATCAATGTTAGTATTCAAAGAAAATATATATCTCCAATCATCAAGTGAATACCTTTTAGGTGGTTGTCTATGTCTTGTAGACCAATGAACAAGTTAAGTTGGAGGTTCTTCCTCCTCTTCCGAAGATCTAGAGCTATATGAGCTCTCCTCAACTTCTTGTCTATCCTTGGGCCTCGATTCAACTTTCTCAGGTGTATGAGGAAATTGAATCACATCTTCCTATTTATTACCTTTCTAAGGTTTAGTTTCTCTAAATATCACACTTCTACTATGTATTACCTTTTGTGCAACATGATCCCAAAACTTGTATCCTTTCACACCATAACTGTATTTGATGAAGATACATTTCACAACCTTGTTCTCCAACTTTGTTCGATTCTCCTTTCACACATGCATATATGCCTCACAACCAAAAACTCTAAGATGTCTCAATGAAGGCTTGAGACCCGACCATGCCTCTATAGGCGTCTTATTGACAAGAGCTGATGTAGGAGACCTGATAATCAAGTAACAGGTAGTGGCAACAACTTCATCCCAAAATCTTTGTTCAAGACCAAAACCACTCAACATACTCCTAGGCTTCTCCATCAGTGTCCTATTCATTCTTTTGGCAACTCCATTTTGTTGTGGAGAATACAAAGTTGTGTTTTGTCTATGAATACCACAATCGTTACAAAATTTATGAAAATCATTAGAGCAAAATTCACCACCATTATCAGTCTTCAAACATTTTATTTTCTTTCCAGTTTGCAACTCAACCATTGCTTTAAATTTTTTAAATCGATTGAAAACTTTAGATTTACTCTTTAGAAAATATACCCATGTCCTACTATAATCATCAATAAGTGAAACATAATATGTCAATTTACCAATCGAAAGAACATGTACAGAACCAAACACATTAGAATGAATAAGATCTAATACACCACAATATTTATGAGAAATCGATTAAAACTGAATATGGTTTTTTTTTCCATAAATGCATTGCTCACAGAAATCAAATTCAAGATTACAATCAGACAGACCTTCAATAAGGTTTTTATTTTTCAAGGTCATTAGACTCTTTTCTCCAATGTGGCCAAGTCTTTGGTGCCATAACATAGTTTTCTCTACAGGTAACTGTCTCAGAAGGAAGAGCACCCTTAGGTACCTAAAAGTGATGACCATCTGCTGAAGGTGAAACCCTCACTTCTTCCACATACTTTTTTTTCACCGAAGTACTATTGCACTCAACAGTGCATGCATCCAACTTATATAATGTGTCATTTCTGACACCTCTAGCAATCACCATAACACCTATAACCATATTGCATCCTGCATCAAAAATTACTACCTGCACACCTGCATCTATTAGTTTTCTCACATATAAAAAAATTTGTTCTAATCCAGGGATATGCAACAAACCATTAATCTTTTTTATTTTACAATCAGGAAACCTAATTTTAAATTTACCATGGACAACAATTTCTAAATGAGAATCATCACCCAAGTACACCTTACCTCCATCAAATTCTTCATATTCAGAAAACCAATCTCTATTAAAGGTCATATGGAAAGATGCACCTGATTCAATTAACCATGCATCATTACCTGGACAAGTTTCCAAAGTTGTACGGCGAATGTAACATCTTCCTTCTCGACTTGTGAATCAAAATTTCAGCTTTCTTCTTTTTCTTCTGTCTTCCTTTCCTTTGCATTCCCCACAAAACATGTCCAGCTACAATGTGTAATTCTAGCAACAACTTTGGACCCTTCCAAGAGTATTTAGCATCTCCCCAGACTTGGATTTGCTGTGCTTCTCATTCTTCTTTGCCTTTGCTTAGGTCTTCCACAAACATTCAGGGCTCCCTTGGCAGTGATAGATACCTTCCTCCTCATCTCTTTAGAAAGCAAAGAACCCACCACATCTTCAGTATTCAAAATAACAAAAGTAGTCCCAATAGCCATAACAAGAGAATCCCATGAATCAGGGAAAGAAAAAAGCAGGATCTGACATTTCTCTTCCTCATCCATTTTAACACCAACTGATGCCAAATGAGCAACCATCACATTGAATGCTTCCAATTGGTCTGTAATTTGTCCACCCTCTTTCATTCTCAAGGAATACAACTTCTTCCTCAAGAAAATATTGTTCACTAAAGATTTGGCTTGATACATATCACCAAAATTCTTCCATAGTTTTTTGTGTAGAGATCTCTTCATGGACATTAATTAAAATAGAGTTTTCCAAGAATAATCTAATTAGACCCTTGGCTTTACAATCCATAACATCATATTGAGCAGCCTAAGTAGGATCTATAGGCCTTGAAACATTCTCATCAACAACATCCCACAGATCTCGATCTATCAACAGATCCTCCATGTTTAGCTTCCACATCTCAAAATTATTTCCACAAAAAATTTCCACCTCTATTCTCCCTGATGAAATTGCCATCTAAAAATTCCTACAACAAGATCACAGAGTGTCTTCTGCGCAAGCTCCCACTCAAAAGTAGATTAGTTCAAAAAACCCAACAACCCACAACTGAAACTAAAGGTGATCAAGCTTTGATACCACTTGTAAGGAAGCTAAAGTAGCGGAACAACTTCGTACACTAATCTTGAGAGGAGAATAATGTAAAATTTTTACAAACCTTTATCAGTTACTGAAACTTAAACATAAATAAATTTAAATATCATGCATACCATGACACAGTGATTTACGTGGGGAAAACCCTTTTGGGAGAAAAACCCCACACTCCAAAAGTCGTCCAATATATTATTCACTAAATCACAAAGATTATAATATACTTGCAGAGCAAGCTTCTCACAGGAGTATCAACACTCAGAGATCAAGAGACAACACAACTGATATCAGACTCTCAGAAATCATCACAATCTTTACCGTAGTCGTAATACAATACCCTCATAAAATAGAGTTACATTCTAAGGCAATACAGGCCAACAAAATATATGTCATTAGATCTAAAACCTAATAACGAACGGTCCAGATTTACAATATATCCTTTATTTAGTGTATGTCGGCCATTCTAGAAGTTTCCTAAAAAAATTAACACACTCACATTTCGCTCCATGCTGCCATTGTATACACCTATCGGTGTAACTAGGAAACATATATATAAATATATATACATCCTATCAACAATAAACTACATACAATTGCATGGTTGAGACATATTTTCCCAACAATTTGCAGTCCAAGGAAGAAATTCATCTCACCAAACATAGACATCTCAAACTTTTTTTTCATTTCTTCAAAGAACATCTTACACAGTTTCATTTCCTCCAAAAATATTGTCATCCACATACACAACTACTATCAAGATCTTTTCATCTTCAATTTTGAAAAATAAATTGTTATCTGCAGTACCTTTGTTGAAACCTTTTTGAATCAAATATTTGTCCAATCTTGCATACCAAGCTCTGGGAGCTTGCTTCAAACCATATAAAGCCTTTTTCAATCTGCAAACCATATCTAGTTGATGTAACAATTGGAATCCCTTTGGTTGTTCCATGTAGACTTCTTCTAACTCACCATTCATAAATGCAAACTTCACATCCATCTAGTAAACTTTAAAGTCCTTATGAGCATCGATGCTCCTATAACCCATACCTCCAATTTGTGATATCCTTTACATATTTGTTTTGCCTGTTTTCTACCATTTCCATTCTCATTTAGTTTTCAAGACCCGTTGATGTGTCTTGTGACCATACTCAACACCAAGAACAAAGCAGCTCGGGCTACCTTCGCTTCTCTCTTGATCAGCATTCATGCGCCTAAGATTATGAGGAAAGTTCGCGATGTTCAACTCCATGTCTGCTAATAGACCCGCATCGTTGATGTGTTTCATGGTTCGCACGAGGACTGCCATGCAGTTGTTCAGATTTCTCACAGTTAGCAGCTGATATGTAGTTTGAAGGGGATTCTTACGTATATGATTTGGCAATGTGGTTCCTTTCCTAAAACTAATCAGAAAGTGTGGAAAGTAAAAGGGGAAAGGGCCTAAGAAACTTATATTCCATTCTCAAATGCAGATATGTGGGCTTCATTTAATAGATTTCAATCGGATTTACCTTAGCCTCCGCTTCTGGACAACAAGAAACTTGCAATCTTCAAAGGGGATAGCAAAGGTATTCAGAGGAAGCACACACATACAATTATCGTAAACAATGCATATAAGTATGTAAACCACAACCGGGTTAAACACAAGAATGTCTAAATATCACACAAGCGAGACTGACAACAGTCAGTGGTATAATAAAGTGAAGCTATCTCAATAAAACACCACACACCTAAGTAAGCTACTTGCATGAATTTAATCTACTTGGATACGAAAGGAAGAAGAAACCTTGCTAGCATTTCATGACAAGATGAATTCCATCATCAATGAAAAGATCTATTATCATAAAATGTGTTACACAACAATCTCTTCAAAAGTTTTCAAAGGGAAAACTTTCTTTCTTCTCCAAATGATGCAAAATGCTCTACAAAGCTACACTATCTAGCTCTAATGCTCTCTCAATGTCTACTCTGATTCTAACTTTTTCTAATCTAATAATTACAAATGAGGGGGACCTTTTATAGCTAGCCAAGTCCCAAAGGACGGCTAGGGTTACAATCAATAGAGTGGCCAGAATCGTGCCACCTCAGCCCTAACCCTAAAAACTGCCAGAATAGGGAGTGGTACATTAAATGAATCAAAGATTCCCACTCACTCCAAAAAATAGAAAAAGGTAATAAATGCTCCATATTCAGTCTTCTAGAAGATCCTCATCCAGTAGTGTGTTCCCATTGGCCTTCTCTCTGACTGCCAACTCAACAAATCTGCTAAGTACGGCCTCAACCTCATGAACTAAAATAGGGGGAACACAATCCAACTGAAACTCTAACACCGTGACTGAATGCTCATGCCTCGTACAATATTTTCTCCAAGCAGCTAAGGAGTCCTGCATGTTCTGGATCAAAGTGGAGAATGTAGAAGTATTCTCAAAGTCATCCTGTACAAAGGTCTTAACGTCTGCGAAGAAGGGAACTAGCAAACCCCTCAAATTATCAAAAATTATCTCATCTGGATTCAGCCGCCTAGCAAATATGGCCTCGAAGGTGTTCTGAACTCCATCTATGATGTTGGCCATAGCCTTGTGTACCCTGGCTGAATCCGCCTGTGTTGCATCGAAGAAGCCACGCCCTGTGATAGCCGAAGAATACCACCAAGAGAAATCATATCGGTCATTCACCTGAATGACACCTCCATCAATCAGCAACTGCAATGGCACATGCCTTAACACCTTAAGACGCTGGATCACCTTACTCTGATAGATAGAGGCATCGCCCCAAGCATGATCCACCGCATCCATCCGTGCCAAAATAGTAGAGGCCTGTTGAAAGGCAAAGGCAAGGTCCTCCATGAATTTCTCTGTCTCCGTACGACCCCCTGTGACCCATTTGTCTGCCTCTTGTGCCATCCTCCCCAATTCTACCAAGCGGTGATCGACTCTCTAGGAATATCTGTGGAGGCTCTATCCAGTACATCCTTTTCGAGCGAGACATTGCTGAACATATCCAATTAGCCTTGTGTTCGTTTCTTCTTCTTATTTTCCTTATTTCTTGAACAACCTATCCTTGAGGGCAAGGAAGGAGTTATCACCTCCTCAACCAATCGAGGCACGGTAGAGGCGTCCCCGTCAGTGTTACATAGTTTTGAGAGCTTTGCTTCATTCCGGTCACACTCGACTCGTGGGACAGCAACGTGAAGAGTACGAGAGCCATCCTCATCGGTGGAGATCTTTGAAAACTTTCTTGCCTTCTTCTTCGGTGGAGGAGCACTGATCCGGTTCAAAAATTCTTCCATCTCAACTGCTGGATCAATCTCTTCACTCGGGCTTCTTCTCATTCTATCTTTAAGCCAATCGGGCACCTCATACAGTATATCGAAGGGCTGCTGCTCCCGTGCCTCGACTTCTCTTACCTGTTCCACTTCTTCCTCATTCTGGCGAGGCTCATTGTCCTCGAGTGGCTGAGTATCACGACACTATATCATCATCATAGCCATCGTTCATGGCGCCTCTAACTCTTGCTGAAAGGCCGAGGTCGATGTAGTCCCCTCATCATCATCGGCGTCGATCACAGCCGGTACGTGGCACTCTGGCCAATCGACTCCCTCCGTGGAGGCTGAATATCATCCTGTATCTCCGGTACCTGATTCACTGCAATCCTCTGATCAGCAAATAAAGACACCTCCTGTATGCTTGGAGAACGTGTCTCCAAGGGTACTGCCGCTGTGACTCGTGGAGGTTCTGGCTAAACTATTTCTTTCTTTCTGGACTCTGGACCCCGTGTAATTTGTTTCTTTCTTCCTGTGGTGGGCGTCCTGTGATCTCCCATCATGTTGTAAGTCAAGGCAATTGACCTACTTTTCAATCTGCTTACTCGCCTGTCAACCCAAGCCCTGGTGAATGTCATAACCGGGATGGAAAGAGTATCCAAATTCGCAACCTCGGGCTCTGACCAATCAATAGGTGGAAGTGGAGTATCCCGAACAGCTGCATAGTCTAGATGAACAACATCCATGTCCTCATTGACCTGGTCCAGAACTGGAACTACCTCACACTCCCTGATCAGAGTAATCGGCAACCTAGAGAACATTCTTTTCCTCACTTCAATCTCATCAACTGCATCAGCCCAATAATCTTCTATGGTGGCCTTATGTTTGAACTCCTCCGACAGAACCCAATTGATGTTATGGTGCAGGTCATAGTGCTGTCGGCTTGTATGATATGAGAAGTGATAAAACTGAAGCTCACTCTCAGCTTCCCTAGCTGCCTGTATAGAAGGACACACCTCATCCGAGTTGCCCATCACAATTGGAAACTCTATACCCCCTTTCTTCTTCTTCTTCTGGATTTTGTCAAAGGCAAGCAATTGTCTAGATATCTCTAGCATTATTATTCTATCTGTTGGGTACTTAGGCAGCCTATACGGGTATGAAGAAAATCCTTGCAGCCTAATGTATGAAAATCTTGGAAACTGTATAAACCAACACCTATACTTTTCGATCAACTCCTGGGCATCTCTAGAGATTCTGTGGTGTAACCTCTCCTGAAGCAGCCTCGTGATGTACATGGTGAATGAATCGTTGACACGTTTATAATAGGTTGTGCTCGAAAGGTGCAACTGTGTACACGCCTCATGGATTTTGAACTAGTGGGAGCCACAACCGACGGGTTCCTTGTAAGAAATCCCTCTGTACCTCGTCATTCGTGCCAACATGTAGACAAGATAGGAGCTCATGTAAAACGTTTTAGTCCTCCTCAGGCTCAGGAGCTGCTCATGTATATTATCGATGATCATCTCAGCCCAATTGACATAATCCTTGCCCTCTAGCACTAGGTTGATGTAATAAAACATCCAAGGCTTAAAAATATAAGACTGTGGGCAACCACCAACTCTGCTCAGCATCATGATAAGATCACAGTACTCTTGTTTCAGGTCCTCAGCTATGATCTGTTTTGACAATTTCACATGAGATGGCTTCGGAGTGCTCATCCAGTGAGTGTTAATTGTATCCATGCACCTTTCGAAAGTAGAAGCATACATCCGCTCCGCTCGCTCCCTGGACTTGTAGATCATATTTCTGTGCACCGGGATCCTGAAAGCTTCACCAATGGCCGCCGGAGTGAGATTGGCAAGCACTTGGCCATCTGGTGACATGATCGACCGGTGTTCTTTCTCGTAGCAATTGGCACACTCCATTATAAGCTCTGAGCACTGAATGGCTGGCGGAAAACCAACAGCTGCATATAATCCACTTCGGACGATGTTGTGCAAAGTAGCTGAAGCCCGATGACTTCCAATTCCAAACAGCCTGTTCTTGAAGGTCTCCAGGTTGACAGAACCCAGGTTAGTATTCGTCAACTTGCCCAGCTTTGAAATGAACTTCGACTCCGGCATGAATGTTTTGCTGAGCTTCTTGATCATAGCCTGTCTTGAGGCACCATTGTCCTTTCCGGTTGTCCTCGCTTCAGCCATCTGCAACATAACAATCATTCATCAACAATTAAATTTAATAAAATGATACATAATATAGGGGCTGCAGTCGAATTCTAGAAGCTGCAATAACTCTCGTGTTTGCAAACCTCAGCTTCTTCTCTTGAATAAACTCGAATTCCAACACTTAGAACAGATTTCTAAGTGAAGTTTGATGACTTTACTTCTCAATCAGCAATCAGCAATTTAACTATTTCGTATCAGCAATCAGCAAACATCAAGCTAGCAAGTTCGCACTTCTAAGTTCTCAGCAACTTACTTCAAGGCGCCCCTCAAATGGCAACTTCAACTTACTTAACAAATCAGATTTCAGCCTCAACACTAGCAAGGCCGTACCTCTTCTACTTCAGCAATGGCGTACCTCCTCCAACCAGCAAGTACTTCTCAGCAACTTAAGGCGTACTTCTCCCAGCAACAAATTTAATCAACTCTCAAGTGTGCCTCCTCAGCAAACTCAACTTCTCAGCAAAATTCAAACTTCAGCAACTCACTGCAATGTCTCACTCTTAGAGCAAATTCGGCTTCCAGCTGTGAAAACAAGTGAAAAACATCTCATTTTATAGCCAAAACTCGAATTCTAGAAGAAGTTAATTTTAGCCAGTGCCATTAAACTCCACTACTCCACTCCAAGAATTCAAATTTTCCCTCTCTGGTGCTTCTGACACTTGTCTCCAGTCGTCGGGAATATTATTCTTCTAGAAACTTGACTTTGACTGGCGTTTTGGATTTTGCTTTTGAAAATTTAATTTAACTCATCTTCTTTTAACTCACCAGCCGGAGCTCTGTCACTTGAATTCGAATTTTTAACTTCATCATCTTCTCTGGAAAATTCATCTTCGAAGAATTTAATCAAAATTATCTAAGCAATTTCTCTTGAACTCATCATTCGAAGAAAATTCACTTTGAAAGCACATTTTATTCATTTTTGCCTTAGAAAATTTAAAATTCTCCCTTAGGAAAATTCACAATTTGAGCACTGATTAAATTCTTCACTGAAAAAGTGTCGGCGAAGCTTGAAAGACTCGGAAATCCATTCATCATCGCAAATATTCAATACCCAGAATCAAATTTTCTTCAGAATGTCTCGAATTCATGGGTACCCAACGAACGGGTTCATTTAATTTTTCGAATTTTGAACCTTAGAAAATATTATTTTCACCATTTTAAATTGATTCTTCGCCTGTGATCACTCTGTGTTGCTCTGACTTCTTGAAAAATTTGAATCATCTTGCAATATCATCGTCTCTGATTTCATCACTGAGAAAAGTTGCTCACTCTTCGGAAAATTTTATCATTTGAGTTCTAGGCGTATTTTCCAAGGAAAATAATTTTGCCTCAGAAAATATTTAAATCATCTCTTGCATTTTGAGAACTTGCCTTAAAAAAATTTTGATTGCCAGTGGAGAGGAATTTTTTATCAACTTCATTTAGAAAATTTTATTCATTCTCGGCACGCCTTGCACATTTCATCTTCACTTCACCCCACATCACTTCACACTTAGGAAATATTTATTCAAAAGCCCAACGCCTTAGAAAATTTAAATCTCACACCTTAGAAATTTTTTTTTACACTTTATCACTCTAGGCGCACAACACTTGACATTTTATTCTCAACGCCTTGAAATATTTCAACGCCTTAGAAAATATCTCTAACACCTTATAACTCCCTTCAACACAGGCGCATATCACACTTGGGAAATTCCAACGCCTTCAAAATATTTAAAAAAAAAATCATCTTAGGCGCCTTACATACTTGGAGAAAATCACGCCTAGCAAAATTTATCTAAGGCCCACCACCTTGGGCGCATTCTACACATGATGGAGGATAACGCCTAGCTTTCACCCTGAATCCACCACGCCTTGGTAAAATTTTCACCTTATTTACCACTTTTATTTACCACTTACAATCCAAACATGGGCGCATTTCAGCCTGGCAAGAGGATGACTCTTCGCCTTCCCATCTTTTGTCTTGACATGCACAAGTTTGGGCGCATTTTAGCCCTTGAGGAGGATAAAAACTTTGACCTCGTTGACCCTCTCCTACCTTGGGCGCATTTTCATGTGTGTGAAGGATGAAACTTCTTCCAACATTCTTGGGTGACTCTTCGCCTTCCAATTTTTGTCTTCACATGGCCTAGTTTGGGCGCATTTTGGCCTTGGAGAAGGATGAAAAACCTTTGACCACTTTGACTCCTTTGTGTTTTGGGCGCATTTTGGCCTATGAAGAGGACGAAGCTTGCATCTTGGGCGCATTTGGATGGGGGTGGCGGATTTTTCATACTTAGAAACTTTTTCAACTTTTTCCTTCCTTCTTGGGCGCATTTTGCCCCTGCTGCAGGATAAACCTCTTTGACTTTTGTTTGACTTTTCTCACCTTGGGCGCATTTTGCCCTGTGTGAAGGATGAACTCACACCTAGAAATTTTTCATGCCTCCTCAGCTGAGATGGGCACATTTCCCTATGCCTGCTGGACGAGACTCCAGACTTAGACGAATTTTTACCATCCTCGCCAGCTTACGTGCCCTGCTATTTATAGTAAGTTCTCTGAATTTGCACCTCTGAAGCTCGGATCAACTTTGAAATTTTGAACGTAGTATCCTCTTTGACCCTGTTAACCCGATCAAGACCGCCATTTTAGTCACCCCGCTATTTATAGCCTGTTTCTGAGGGTGGCTTACTAAAAATAGTAAGCTCTTGATTCTGATAGCTCCCAAGCTCCAATCGAGTTGAAATTCGGATGAGGCGATCCTCACCACTGTCACCGCTATCGATTAATCGAATGATGTAGCTGATTTACTATTTTTAGCACGTTTTCAATTTGACTCTACTATAAATAGTGTCTGCTTGACTTTGAAATTTCACCAGCAGAGCAGTCTCAAGGACGCCGATCGTAGTGTGGTTTAAGAACCTTATCGAAGATTTCGAATTTTTATGCCTATTTTTAGGCTCAAGTCGAAACCCAATTTCTTTGCATGCATCCTAAATGAACTCGCTTACTCATTACACACCGCTATCACTGGACCAATCACTGGTGGCGGTCACGGACACACTAAAATAGTAAGTTCCTTACCTGAAAGTGAGAATCTCCATTTCAGATGTCACACCATCGCTGGGTTTGAAAACCCATCGTGAATCACCCGACATGCAAAAGAAACCTCAACATGCAACCTAAAAATAGCCCCAAAAGGTCAATCTCCGAAGTGGTCAGCCTTGGCTTGTATGTTACGCCATCGCCAAGGTCTCAAAACCTTGTATAAATATCCATATGCAAAGAAATCTCCAGATCCGGGACTCTAAATTAGCCCCAAAGTTTAACCGCTAAAAATAGGTTGTCCCATTTCAGCTCAAACTTTACCAAGCACCGATATACTCGAGTGCCGTGGTGATGATCACCGAATCAAAAATAGCTAACGACCGCCCTCATCACACTTACTAAAAAATAGTGCACCTAATTTGATGAAAACCTGGCCGGAAGCCCTTGATGTCCACGACAACAACGCGGTTCAATTTTCATTTTTCTCACTTTACTTGACCTTGAATTGACTAGGAACGACGAAACCCTAATTTTAGACTTGGCCAATATTTCGCGTTTAAGCTCAATGACGGACACAACCACCCCCGAAAGACGGACACCCGAAAAGAGACAGAGCGAGAGAGAGAGAAAACCCAAGCCAAAAGACCGGAACGGAGCAAAAATTAGGGGGTCCCCATCTTGAATGGGGCGATGTGTGAAAAGGTCACAACAAGACCCACTTACTTCCAATTATGTTCTTGTTTGCTAATGTAGGAAGTAATTCCCAAGTTTGATTTTTCTCAATTTGCATAAGTTCCTCTTCCATTGCTTTCATCCAATGTTCATCTTTACATGCCTCATTTACTATCTTAGGCTGAACTTCAAAATGTAAGTAATAATTTACATCAACTTCAGCAGCTTTACTTCTTATCAATACACCTTTCCTCTTGTCTCCAATGATTGGATCTTCTAAATGATTCTTTTGCATATACTTAAGGGTTTTAGGAACCCTTTCTGGAGCTTATTCATTCTGTACTTCTTATTCTCCAACTATTTCTTGTACTTCTCTACAATTAGGTTCATCTAACACATATCCATCAACTTCAATTGAGTTCATCAATGCTTCATCAACCTTGAGATTTGTGCTTTCTACAACCTTTCTCAGCCTTTTATTGTAACATCCATAAGCTTTGCTTCTAGTAGAGTATTGTTGATGTGATTTTTGCGACCGCACCAACACAGAATAAAGTTTCCCAATGGATACTCTATCCTCTCTTGAAAAAAGTTTCCTGCATGCTAAGATTGTGAGATAGATCATGCATTTAACTCCAAGGTTCCTTTAGTGCAAATAGTCTCAGTTGGCTCGATGTGTTTTGCTGGTATTTCAAGGGGACTTACACAATTGTTCGGCAGTTTACAGCAGACAGTAGACTAAGGGCTTTCATGTAATTTGGATGATTTGGCAAGTGAGCACAAGTTTCCTAATACTAACCAGAAATGAACTGAAATTAAATGAGTGTAGGGCCTAAGAAGTTTATGTTCTACTCTAAGGCGTGGGACATGGCGATCAATTCTTACAGACTTCAACCGAGCCTTGCTTTGCCTCGCTTCAGACAGCTTCCACAAAACCGGTGCAATCTTCAAAGGAGTAGCGAAAGATGTTCAAATTATAACTCAACATGCAAGCACCATCAAGATGATGCATACGAACACGTGAGTCACAATTGAAGTTAAGTTTGAAAAGTAATCCAGTTGACCACGCAGGGTGAACCCACCGTCAGCGAGCCCGCTAGTGGTATGGATGAGCGAAGTCTTGTTCAAATCGAGCACCACATTCCACAATTACTAAGTACCTGCATGAAATGAAATCTACTTTACTTTAAGCTACTTCAAGATGCTATGTGAATTGGAAGGATGAAGAAGCCTCGACAACTACTCATAACAAAGAAGAGATCACCATCAATGAAAAATTCTTTTATTATGAAAGCATTCACGACAACTTCTTACAAAGTATTCAAAGGGAAGACTTTCCTTCCTTTTCAATCTAAACTATCAAACTATTCTACTCTCTATTCTATCAAATTCCCTCTACTCCCTCTTTGCTATTCTAACTTCTAATCTAATGAGGTACAAATGAGGGGGGATGCCCCTTTTATAGCTGGCCAAGTCCAACGGACGACTTAGATTACAATCAGCTGGATGGCCCAGATTGTGCCACCTCAGCCCTAAACAAGATTCACCTTAAAAATCGCCACCAAGATGAGTGGGGTAATGAATGAGCCATTAATGTCCATCATCCTTCTAGAAGATTCCAACTTTGAAACGTGTTCACACTTGTTCTTTCCTAACTGCAGACTTGATCAAACAGCTTCAACTTCTTGGATTGGTACAGCAAGCACGTTCTCGATCTGACTTCAAGCCGGCAACCTTCTAACCTGTTTGAACCTTCATCTTTTCTTTCATTTTGAACTTGGAAGATTTCCTTGTCTTGGATTCAATCATTTACGCCTGCCATTCACCTGATTGCATTTGGTGCATATTGGGTCTTTGAGGAGAAATTCCAACACTTAGCCATTTCTTCCAAGTACTTGCTTCATGATTCCATAATCTTCGATTATTTACTCCATCACCGCCTAATCTTGACGTTCCTCCCTACCCATAAATTCTTCTCCTAGAAGCATTCTCTTTGCCAGCTTCAGCATTTCCAGCTCTGGTTGCAGCCTTGCTTGTACTGGTAGCATCCTCCCTTTGAGCTTCAGCCATCTGCAAGATAAAATATCAAGCGTTATAATTCTAACTTTTTAAAAAAAAGAAATTTCGTGAGATGGCTGGCAAGTGGAGTTGGCTTTGAAAATAAAAGGCTTCAGCATTAAAACTTCAACCCCAAACTTTGAGAAATACAACACCGAAGTTAAAGCCTTGAGCTTCAGCAACTTGCAGCAATATTACTTTCAACACTTCGAAAAGAAAATTGATCTCAACACCTCTACTTCAAATTTTACTTCCTCTCAACACAATCTTTAACTTCAGAAATTCTTTTCAGCAACTCTGTCACTCACTTCAAGTCGTACTTCTAACTCAGAGCAAAAATCAAACTTCTTCAGCTGTGAAAAGAATGAATGAACTTTCAGCTCTTATAGCAAAATTGAATTCTAGAAGGAGGCTAAGTTTAGCTAATGCATTAAATTTCCACTACTTCCAACAAGGATTCGAATTTCCCTCCTTTGCCAATTTCAACACTTGTCTCCAGATGCCTGGAATCTTGACCTTCTGGAATTTCAACTTGACTGGCATACTTAGCACTTCGATTCACTTTTGAAAATATTTATTTTAAATTCACTCTTTAGCAAATTTCATTCACCAGCTGGAGCTCTGTTATTTCAACTTTTAATTTTATTTTTCCTCTGACTCTGGAAAATTCATCCTGTGAAGAATTCAATCGAAATTATCTAGGCACTTCACTTCAAATTCATCGTCTAGAAATTTTTATCTTGAAAACACATTTTATTCAATTTGCCTTAGAAAATTTTTAAATTTTCCCTTAGGAAAATTCATAACTCGGGCACCAATTAAATTCTTCATCCTGAAGGCCCTGGCGAAGTGTAGAGGACTTGGAAATCAACTTCTCATCGAAAATATTCAATACCCATAAGAGAATTTTCTCCAAAACTTGTCAAATTCATGGGTATACAATGAATAGGTTCATTTAATTTTCTTGGATTTTGAACCTTAGAAAAATAATTTCTCATGAAATTTATTCCGTTTCTTCATCCCTGTGAGTATTTTGTTGTTCTGACTTGAAAATTCTTAATCAAACCTGTGAAGTTGGCACCTTCTAACTTTTCCACTGGCAACTTCATTCGTGCTTCTAAAAAATTTCACACCTCTATCAGACTTGGGCATTTTTCCTAGAGAAAATCCTTTGTGCCTTAGAAATTTTTTATTCCTCCATCTTCAAGTTATTTTGTCAGTGGTGAGGAAAATATTTTTCTCAACTCACTTAGCACAATTTTTCCTTTAAATGCCTTGAGCACGTATTGTATGTCATAGAAGATGTTTTTGATTTTAATGCCTAGCATATTTTATTTGTCTTCATCCTTACTTCACCTTGCACGGTGCATTTAACATAGGCAGGAGGACTTATACTTTCAATGCCTAGCATTATTCTCCATCTTCACCTTCAACTCCATATCAACTCCTCATTTTACATTTATACTTACTCTTTTCAAGGCGCATATCACACATGCAAGAGGATATTTTTATTTCAACGCCATTGACTTGTTGAATCTTCCTTCGTTTTTGTCTTTGCATGCCCCCATTTGGGCACATTTGCATGTCCAAGAAGGATGAAAGTTTCAACGCCTTTTGCTTTGACTTTTCCTCCTTGCTAATCTTGGGCGCATTTCTTATAGTGAGGTGGATGAAACTTCAATGCCACCCTTGACCACCTTGTGAACTTGGGCACATTTGGCACTTTGAGGAGGATGAGCATCTTTGACCTTTTGACTTTCTATCTCATGCTTGTAGTATGGTCGCATTTTGCCATAGGAGGAGGATGAAATTTGATACTTAGAATTTTTCTTGACATGCAATACCTTGAGGGCGCATTTTGATGGGTGAGGGGGATAAAGCTCTTTCAAATGCCTTTGACTTGCCTTTGACTTCTCTTAAACTTGGCGCATTTAGGCTAGGCAAGAGGATGAACTTCTTCCTTAGAACATTTTCATCAACTTCTTCAAAGTGGGTGCATTTTACCCCTGGAGGTGGATGAAACTTGTGCCTTAGAACTTTTTATGCTTCTTCATTCTCCTTTGGGCACATATCAAGGCATGAGCAGGACGAGACTCAACACTTAGAAAAATTTTCATTTCATGTCTGTGAAGAGGGTACATTTTTAAGGTGGAGCAAGATATAAGTCCAGACTTAGCAAAATTTTCACCTCATGCCAGCTCCTTTGTGTCCTACTATTTATAGTAAGTCCTCCAATTTCCATACTTTTGGAGTTCAGATTGATTTGAAATTTAAACACAGGAGACTTATGACCCCGTCAACCTGTTCACACTGCCATCCCAAGATGACCTGCTAAAAATAGTACATTTCTGGAGGAGATTTACTATTTTTAGTAATTGTTTGTTTCTGAGACCTCCACAACTCCATTTGACTTGAAATTTGAATGACGCGCTCCTCACCACGTGACCTTCCCGTTCACACTAGCGCATGATGCTGACTTGTTGTTTTTAGCCTGTTTCTGGAATACCTTACTATAAATAGTAAGTGTTCTGATTTCCTTCAAATTTTACTGGTGGACAGCTTGAAAGATGCTAATCGTGGTGGGATACACCGGTTTTCAGAAATTCTGACTTTTTACCCATCATTTTGGGTCCCAAAGCTGGAAACCCTAATTTGATTTGCATGCATATCAAATGGCCTCCGTCTGACTCTGTTTTTGTTGCACTCTATTCTGTTCATGATACTGATGCTCTGGGAAGTGGCTGCCTGAGTGGATCTGCTAAAAATAGTAAGTTCTTGAATAAGTGATTATCTTCATTTGCATGTCACATCATTGCGTAGCTCTCGAAAAACCCATAAGGAATATGTAGACATGCAAAGAAAACCCTGACATGCAAACCCTAAAAATAGCCTCTGAAGGCTAAACTCTAAAAGTCGTTGTCTCACTTTGCATGTTATACCATCGCGAAGGTCTCAGAAATCCCAGAAGGAATCCTCAAACATGCATTGAAAAACTTTGCATATAGACCCTAAAATTTGCTCTAGAAGCTGAACTACTAAAAACAGCAAGTTGTCTGTTTTAGCTCAAATTTTGCCAGTGAGTAGCTTGATGTGTTTTGAATGCAGTGTGACTGTTAAAACTTCAAGAATGCTGAAGGAACGCCTAGAATTACACACTTACTAAAAATAGTAAGTTGTCAGAATCTGATGAAATTTAGCTAAGAGTCTACTGGAAGCATACTGACAGGAACGTTAGTCTCAATTTTCAATTTATTCACTTCATTTGACTTCAGATTGACCAGAAAAGTAAAAACCCTAATTTTACAGACTTGGCCAAATTTCACGTTTAGGCTCACAAGCGGGAACGTCCCCGAAAAGGCAGATAGCAGAAAGAGAGGGAGAGAGACAAAACCAAAGCCAAAAGACCAGAATGGAGCAAAAATTAGGGGTCCCCATCTTGAATGGGGCGATGTGTGAAAAGGTCACAACAAGTATCCAAGAAGAATACCCTCATCACATCTAGCATTAAACTTTCCTAGATTTTCTTCATGTCTTCTGATATAACATTTGCTTCCAAATACCTTGAAATACTTGACGGTAGGAATTCTTCCACACCATAGCTCATAGGGAGTATTAGTGTTGTTAGCTTTTGATTGAACTCGGTTGAACACATAAACAACAATGTGAATTGCTTCTCTCCAATAAACTTCCAGTAGACCTACCTCTGTTATCATTGATGTAGCATCTTTTTGAATTGTCATGTTCCTTTTTTTAAATTCTCCATTATGTTGAGGACTTCTAGGGGCATAAAATTGTCTCCTTATTCCATGGGCTTCACAAAACATGTTAAACTAATTGAGGGTGAATTCACCACCTTTTTCAAACATCAAACACTTTATTTTTATACCTATTTCATTCTCAACCATTGCCTTAAATGCCTTGAATTTGTCTAATGCATCAGATTTCTCTCTAAGAAAAGTAACCCATGTCATTCTAGAGTAATCATCAATCAAAAGCATAGAATACCTGTCACCTTGTAGACTTCTCATCCTTGTAGGACCACAAAGATTTGTATGAATCAATTCCAATAGTCTAGTAGTAGATTGTTCCTTTGACCTAAAGTTTTTTCTAGCTTGCTTTCCAAACTGACAATCCTTGTAGACTGCATTAACAGGATTCCTAATTCTTAGTAAATCTCTCATAGCTTGTACTACACTAATTCTCACCATGTTGTCAAAATTCATGTGACACATCCTTCGGTGCCATAGCCAACTGTCATTAATTTGAGAAATAAAGCAATATCCATCAACATCTTTAAGTTGATAGATGTTTCCTTCAATCTTCTTGCCAAAAGCAATCACAGTTCCTAATCCTTTCCTGATTTCACAATTTCCATCCTTGAACACAATATATCCAACACTCAAGAGATTATGTCTCAAACCCTTAACATAGTAAACACCATCAATATTATGCTTACCATCAAAATTGATTGAACCTATCCCATAGATCTTAGCACCAAAATCATCTCCAAACTTAATGAAGTCTCCATCATATTTCTCAAGTTTAACAAACTTACTTTTGTCATGCGTCATGTGATTTGAGCAGCCAATTTCAATGACCCAATAGTTCTTTCACTCTTTAGCATGAAGAGCAAAGACCACAGTACCTTCATCTTTCTTTGAAGCACTTTCCTTCACACTTCTTTCATTGTTAGAAGAAGTAGATTCATCTTTTAAAGCTAGAAACAAGCATTCATTATCATTAAAATCTCCACAATCAAACTCATCATCAGAAATGACAACATCTTAATTGACATAATATGCTCTTTTGATCATCTTTCCTTTATTTTCTTTGCCTTGTCTATGTTTATTTCTTTCAACTCTTTTTGGCCATCTTGAAGCATAATGACCTATACCACCACAACTAAAACATTTAAATGGTAATTTACCTTGATACTTACCAGAGCCCTTTTTCATCCTTCTTACAAAATTTACTTCCACTTCATCAAGATTTTCTTCATTCCGATCTGAAATGGACTCATTATCTTTCATTAGCAGAGTCTCAAAATTTCTTCTCAAGAGCTGCAACTTAGCTAACCTCACTTTATTAGTCCCCTTGTAACTATTTTGCAATATTTCCCAAGCTTGTTTTCCATAGTTTGATGCTGCAATATGTGGAAAAATAGCCTCACTCAAGGTTGTCTCAATCAAACTGAGGGCTTTTGCATCCTTCATTCTTATCTCTTTCAATTGGTTTTTCTGTGTGTTTGAAAGGGCTGCAAATGCATTTGGGTCTATGATATCATTGAACCCATTAGTGACCAACTCCCATAGGTCATTTGCAACTAAGATGGTTCTCATCTTCTTATCCCATATATCATAATTTTTTCCATCAAAATGCGGTGGTTGCTGCCAACCTTTATGTAATGTCCCCGTTTTTAGCACTTCACTTTTCAGTGATTGGTAGCCTATCCCCAGTGTGCTGTCGGCTAGTCCGTGGCAGAATTAGGGTTTTCGGCTGCTTGGTGGGTTCTCTTGATGATTCAGGGTTTGCTTGTTCGAGTTTGGTTGTTTGGATTCTGGATTCCTTTTGGGTTTTCAGAAAGCGTCGCAGAGGTATGACTTGCAACTATGTCGGGCAACCTTTCCGGACTTACTATTTTTAGTAAGTTACAAGGGCTACATCCTGGAGTTTGGGATTTTGGATTGTGGATTCTTTCTGGGTTTTCAGAAAGCTTCGCATTGGTATCGCATGCACTTTGATCTGGGCAACTTTCTGGAATTTACTATTTTTAGTAAATTCTATTTCTGGTAGTGGTCCTATTGGTTTCGGCACGGATGGCTCTCATCTTCAGTCAGCTCAGTTGGTTTGATCAATTTTGGCCTTGGGATGCATTTTGGAGAGATAAGTTTATTTTATTTAAATAATATTATGTTAATGTTATATTTTAATGTTGACTCCCCCCTTAGCCTAGCTACATCACTTCAAGTTGTTCTTAAAAGGTGTTCTTCAAGGGTGGGCGCTTCATTGAAGGAAATTTATTATTATTCAAAGGTCTATTTCATGCTTGAGTTGGACGCCTTCTTTGAGGAGGGAATTAATTTAAAATTAAAGTCAAATATTGTTTGGAAAATGGGACGCCATCTTTGGAGGGAATGGAGTTATTTCAAATTTGAAAAGTTAGGGTTTCTAGAAGCTTCTGGAGAGTCTTCACAAAGTTATAAAAGGAGGTCTTGGGTCCTCATTTGGATTATCTTATGTCTTGAATATTGTTATGCTACCGAAATGGTGCTGGATTGCTTCGAGGAATGAAAGCCTCCTAGCCTTGGCTCAACTTCGTGCTTGAGAGATAGCACCTAGTGGAGACGTTTGCTTATGTTGAGTGGATTTTTGTAGTGAGGTTTGCATTGTAGTGTTGTTTTGTCATTAGAAGTTTAGTTTATTGCATTTTATGTCATTTTCTGGAGTTGCTGATAACAGGTCTAAATCTGTAGTTTCATTCATAAATCAGAAAATAAAAATATACTCGTTTTGGGTAGTGCATATTTCCCTTTGTCTATGTTGGGCACCCCTTTGTTCCAATTTGCAAATTTTATTATTAAGAACCTGATTTTATAAAAGAAATTCGCCCTTCTTGCTAGGCCGCCCCTCTTTGAAGTGCATTGGGAAGCGTGTTAAATAAATATGTGGGTTTAAGTGTGATCTTTGGTATGCAGCTTGGTCGCCCTTATCATAGGAATGCATTGCATCATATTTGAGGTCATTTGGTTGAGAGATGAGTGAGATATGAGCATTTTTGTAGGGTTCTATGTTGTTGGTTCTGTCTTTCAAGTTGCTGGTCAGTCATATCAGTTTGCATAATATCAGTTATTTGAGTTGGTTTTGGGTGAGAAGTCATTGAGATTCTTGGAAAGACTCTTTATTTATTGAAGCATCATTAGTCTTTCTTTATTCTATGATTATTGGCAGGCAATCTCTAAATATTGTAAGCTGAACAGTAGTACTGTCAGCACACTCTCTTTTGTTCTTTGCTTTTCTATATTTCCCACTGGATAAGTGGAAGAGGCTGGCTTGCCGCCTATTTACTTTCTGTACTTGTTCTCTTTAGTTTTGTAATACTCACTGGATAAGTGGAAGAGGCTGGCATGCCGCCTACTTTTCATTCTAAAGTTGCATTGTATTTCTTTATATCTCCGCCATATGGTTGCCTCATTTCCATCTTGGATTTGGGTAGCACATACTTGGTGTCGAGTACTTTTAGTTGTAGTTCTGATTTAATGTACTGACGATCCTCTTGCCATATGACAACCTCTCTCTTGTTGAGATTGAGTGCGCATTCTTGGCAAAGAGTTATATTGTAACTGCTGGTTTGATTTATCTAACCCTAACGAGTGTTTTCTGCATTGTTGTGTTCTTGGCAAAAATTGAAAAAATTGGTTCAGTTCTTTACAGTGGTATCAGAGCCAAGATCCTGCCATCCTGTGAAAAAGACAGAGTCAGTTGACAGATGAGTGAGAGAGAAATTAGATTCTTCACCTAAGTTCAGTTTAGCTCTCAGAAGTTTTAAAGATGTTGCGTTTCCTGAGGTCCAGGAATCATGAGAAGTCGGATTTGATTGTGGTTTCTAAAGAATGCCAGTTCAAGAGGCAATGTGAACATGAGGCTGCCATACTCCGTAAAGAATATCAGAGCATGGAAGATGAGTTTAAGAATGATGTTTCATTTGACACCTTTTTGAATTGTGAGGTGATTCATTACCCTGGAAAGTTGGCTATGGTCAACTACATCAAGAAAATGATTAAAGAGGAAGCAGAACATGACATGGTTGCAAGCGCAAGGAAGGAAGAAGAAGTGTCTGTTTGTGGATTGCAGCCCACAAATGAACAAGTCGAAGAGAAAAATTAGTCAACTAATATTGAAGATGGCACAAGCAAGGTGCACATGTCACCTCAAAATGATCGTAAGTTTGATAAAGAAACCTTGACAGTTGAGGAGTGTGTGGGAGAGCCTCATAATACTTCCCTAGACTTGCATGCGATAGCAAGTGATGAAGATCAGTTCGGTGAAAAGAACATAGCAGCAGTCTTGAATCCTAATTTGGATTCATCCCATGAAGGTTTTGAGACTAAGGGCTTCACAGAAGATGTTGGTAGAACTATTTTGTGGGATGAGTTTGTTGAAGAAGAGCAAGATGAAGAAAATACTAGTGGTGTCATAGAACCAGCTTATGACCACTACTATAGTGATGATGTTGGTGATGATTCTAAAGAGTTCATGTGAGATCATATTGAAGATTTGATGAAGAAGGATTTTCCTCATGTTGCTGTCCCAAATTCCCAAGAATTTCCACATGAAGGAATCAATGACATATTCACTCATGATGATTTCATAGAAGATAAAAATGATGAAGCTTTCGAAACAACTAGCTTTGAAGATTCTTTACTTCATCAGAATGGTGTCATGGGAGGTATTTGGTTTGATCAGCAAATCAAACTAAAAGAAATAAATATTTTTGAGGATATTAGTTTAAGTGAGTTGGGTGGTCACCTATTCAAAGAGTCAACACTCCCAAAGAAGCACGAAGAGCTCTTTTCCTTTGATCAAAACAATCAGCCTCTTACCATTTGGGATCCGAGTGTGAAGGCATCTAGCAATGACAAGGAACCAGTATGGGATGAATTTCCCTTTGATCCATATAATGAAATGGAACTTGATGAGGACTCTATATCAGCAAACAATGGTGACAATATGTTTGAGTTTGGGGCTGCCTTCAAGTTTGATCAAAGTGACAGTGACGTGGAAGCAAAGCTAGAGGGCCATATGGCTCTTGAAGATGGAGAGTTTGAAGGTGTTACTAAACACAAATCTGATTTATCAATGCACGAAGCTGATTGCAAGCAATGGGTTGAAGAATTTGTGGAGTATGATGCTTCTTATGACAATGTGCATTCTCCGCTAGTTGGTGGTGAAGTACAAGAATGTTGGAGCAGCAATGAGGGCAGCAAAGGCAAGGAACGAAGTTCTGATTTTCAGTTGCAGCCTATCAGCAGTTCACCGTCTTTGCATGTTCATGAGTGGGAAGATCAATGCAAGGTATCTTTTGAAAAAGAAGTGCAAGCACTATCCCTATTTGATCGCACACACAATTTGTTTGATGATCTCTATTGGAAGGCTCAGTCTGAAGAGAGACAAAGTGGAGTTAAGGATGAAGTTGCTCTTCCTAACTTGCAACTTATCAGAGGCTCTTTGGAGACATTGAAATCAACATGCATACACTTGATTGAAGATCGATATTATGCCTTCGAAATTGCGAAGACCGTTGGTACTTTCCAAGAAAAGGAGAGAAAGGTTGATGAGCTTACTCTTGAGCTTGAATCAACAAAGGACATGTTGAAAGAAACTTAGTTGGCTCTAATGGAGGTTGAAGACCAATTTGTTGACTTCAAACTTTTCAAGGAGTAAGAGGGTGCACAAAGAACTGAAGAAATCAAGCAAGTGATTGGAGAGCTTGATAGTCTTCAAGAGGAGTTTGATCTTGAAAGTGTCTCAAGAAAATCAGAAGTTGCATGTGCTGATTTGGAGCAGCAAGATATAGGGAATGATTTTCAAGTTTTTAACAATCCTTTCTTTGAAGTGGGTGTTGAGGAAACTTATGATAATCCTCTTTTTGTGATGGAAGATGAACCAGAACATGGTGTTTGCACTCTTGTCAATCCATTCCTTGGGTTGAGTGATGCTAGTCTATTTTGGGAGTTGAATTTGAAGTCATCTTATGTTTCATGCTCTAGTGTTGTTGAAGCTTTCATGGATTGGTTTCAGAGGTTAATCATCCGAGGGAATGCCTATTTTAGGAGTATGCACTTGGTTTTGACCAGCACTTGAGGTTGTGTTGAATTCTATTTTCAGTGTGTTGAAAATCATTTTCGGTTGGGTATCCATCCTTGGGTTGATGGAGTTTATGGCTTGTGGAAAGACGAATTTTTGGTGGGTTAGTGATCAAATTTTCAGACCTTTGGGTGTTGTCCCTCTCTTCACCAACCACTTGATGGCCCCATTTGTTCATCAACAAATGGATTGGAGAGAAATTTTGAGTATGGGTTGGAAAGATGAATAGTTGGTTGCTCTTGGCGTTGATCCTTGGACAAGACAAGGGCAGATTTTGGGACATGAGCTTGCTGGTTGGAGGCAGACCAGCCTCTTTACTTGTGGAGTTACTCTTGTTTGGAAGAGATTGTCCTTCACTACTTGAAAACGTGGTGGTAGTTTTCAGTTGGAGATTGTTCTAGTGGGTTTTCCTGCCATTTTTGAGGCTTTATCTTGCAACTCAATATTCATCTCATACACTCACTCTTGGAAATTTCATTGGTGTTGCTGTTTTTCCTTGTGTGAAGTACTAAAATCAGATTGCATTTCGCTGAGTTCAACCTTAAACAACAGAGATTATTTGTTCCTTCACACCTATCCTATTCTTGGAGTTCGTCTTATGGAGGTTTGTGATGTTAACTTTGACAGTTTTCTCTCATTGTTGGTTCGGAACAGTGAACTACCACTTGTTTTGATTCATCATTCTGAGACTCATGAGGTTGGAACTATGAGAGTTTTCTGTAGTCTTCATGGTGGTATCAATATAATTCAGTTGGTGCATAGTAGCTCCATGAGGAGATGGGAGTATGAGTTTGTTGAGCTCTTGCAAAGGATTGTTTTCCTCTTTGCAAGAAGATTTGAAGATGTCACTTCTTCCATCAGGGCTTCATTTGTTACCATGTGGAGGTATGCTGAGGAGATTGATTTTGAGTTGAGTAGCCTATCTTTCTTCTTGCCTAGAATTGTGGTTGACATTGGTATGGTTGTTACTGTTGACTCTGGGCATCTTCGACGCGAGATGTTGCATGATTTTGATCTCAGTCCTTTAAGATATTTCAGTTTGAGTATCATGGATGGTAACACTTTGGAGTTACAAGGGAGGTTAGTGCAGCATTGGCATGATGTTTTCACTGATGTGATCAGAGTGGTGCAGCAGTGGCATGGTGGGTCCTTCCTGAAATGGATTTGGGAACCTGGGATCATACTTGTTTTGGTATGGATCAATCTTAACTTTTTGGGAGTTATGATGGTATTGCTTGAGGACAAGCAATTTTCGGAAGGGCGGACTGTAATGTCCCTATTTTTAGCACTTCACTTTCCAGTGATTGGTAGCCTATCCCCAGTGTGCTGTCGGCTAGTCAGTGGCAGAATTAGGGTTTCTGGCTGCTTTGTGGGTTCTCTTGATGATTCAGGGTTTTGCTTGTTGGAGTTTGGTTGTTTGGATTCTAGATTCCTTCTGGGTTTTCAGAGAGCGTCGCAGAGGTATGACTTGCACCTGTGTCGGGCAACCTTTCCGGACTTACTATTTTTAGTAAGTTACGACGACTACATCCTAGAGTTTGGGATTTTGGATTGCGGATTCTTTCTGGGTTTTCAGAAAGCTTCGCATTGGTATTGCATGCACTTTGATCCGAGGAACTTTCTGGAATTTACTATTTTTAGTAAATTCTATTTCTGGCAGTGGTCCTGTTGGTTTAGGCACGAATGGCTCTCATCTTCAGTCAGCTCAGTTGGTTTGATCAATTTTGGCCTTGGGATGCATTTTGGAGAGATAAGTTCATTTTATTTAAATAATATTATGTTAATGTTATATTTTTATGTTGACTCCCCCCTTGGCCTAGCTACATCACTTCAAGTTGTTCTTAAAAGGTGTTCTTCAAGGGTGGGCACTTCATTGAAGGAAATTTATTATTATTCAAAGGTCTATTTCATGCTTGAGTTGGACACCTTCTTTGAGGAAGGAATTAATTTAAAATTAAAGTCAAATATTGTTTGGAAAATGGGACGCCATCTTTGGAGGGAATGGAGTTATTTCAAATTTGAAAAGTTAGGGTTTCTAGAAGCTTCTGGAGAGTCTTCACAAAGTTATAAAAGGAGGTCTTGGGTCCTCATTTGGATTATCTTATGTCTTGAATATTGTTATGCTGTCGAAATGGTGCTGGACTGCTTCGAGGAATGAAAGCCTCCTAGCCTTGGCTCAACTTCGTGCTTGAGAGATAGCACCTAGTGGAGAAGTTTGCTTATGTTGAGTGGATTTTTGTAGTGAGATTTGCATTGTAGTGTTGTTTTGTAATTAGAAGTTCAGTTTATTGCATTTTATGTCATTTTCTGGAGTTGTTGATAACAGGTCTGAATCTGTAGTTTCATTCATAAGTCAGAAAATAAAAAATATACTTGTTCTAGGTAGTGCATATTTCCCTTTGTCTATGTTGGGCGCCCCTTTGTGCCAATTTGCATATTTTATTATTAAGAACCTAATTTTATAAAAGAAATTCTCCCTTTTTGCCAGGCCACCCCTCTTTGAAGTGCATTGGGAAGCATGTTAAATAAATACGTGGGTTTAAGTGTGATCTTTGGTATGCAGCTTGGTCACCCTTATCATAGGAATGCATTGCATCAGATTTGAGGTCATTTGGTTGAGAGATGAGTGAGATATGAGCATTTTTGTAGGGTTCTATGTTGCTGGTTCTGTCTTTCAAGTTGTTGGTCAGTCATATCAGTTTGCATAATATCAATTATTTGAGTTGGGTTTGGGTGAGAAGTCATTGAGATTCTTGGAAAGACTATTTATTGAAGCATCATTAGTCTTTCTTTATTCTATGATTATTGGCAAGCAATCTCTAAATATTGTAAGTTGAACAGTAGTACTATCAGCACACTCTCTTCTGTTCTTTGCTTTACTGTATTTCCCACTAGATAAGTGGAAGAGGTTGGCTTGCCGCCTATTTACTTTTTGTACTTGTTCTCTTTAGTTTTGTAATACCCACTGGATAAGTGGAAGAGGTTGGCGTGCCGCCTACTTTTCATTCTGAAGTTGCATTGTATTTCTTTATATCTCTGCCATATGGTCGCCTCATTTCCATCTTGGATTTGGGTAGCACATACTTGGTGTCGAGTAATTTTAGTTGCAGTTCTGATTTAATGTACTGATGATCCTCTTGCCATATGACAGCCTCTCTCTTGTTGAGATTGAGTGCACATTCTTGGCAAAGAGTTATATTGTAACTGCTGGTTTGATTTATCTAACCCTAACAGGTGCTTTCTGCATCATTGTTTTCTTGGCAAAAATTGAAAAATTGGTTTGGTTCTTTACACTTTACTATCAC